>CM065640.1:22992667-23302667 GCA_033220585.1 Dipteronia sinensis | reverse complement strand
TATATCAAGAAGAAGAATGTGGACCACATATTATGAAAAAGTTTTGACAAGTGCATACACTTAAAGTCAAAGTATGTAAATCTAATGGTCCACATTCTTTGTCCTGATATATTTTATATCAGGATGAACTGACAATAGAAAAATTGATATATATATATATATATATATATATATATAAGCATAAATTTCCCTCATATTTTTCTATCCCGCTAACATAATTTTCCCTTTTTTCCCATTGTTTCCTTCCATTGAAACACTACTTCATTCCGGATCATTATATATAATATACCCCACACTATTATTTTTGTATTATTTAGTAATATTTATATGATCTTTATCAAAATGTCATTAAAAAAAATACATTAATAGAATGATGATGGTATTGGGCAAAAAAATGATCCCCTAATGGGGAATCCTTGTATCTGTACAATTTATTGTAAGGCGGATATTCATCAGGGATGGTATTTCTCATACAAATTGGTATTGAAGATGATAATGGAAAATCTGTCCCCAACCCGTACCATTGACATCCTTACCTTAACCCATAGAGAAAATCTTCGGTGCACCGGGTGCATTAGCTAAGTGGTGTATCTGACCATTGATATACCGATATATATGTATGTGTTTGGTAAAAGAATAATAAAATAATTAATGCGACGAAAAAGAAAGGTATTAAATAATGTTGGAAAAGTGAAAAAAAAAAGGTAAAAAAGTTGACACATATTTACATGTCAGTATATCAATGACCGAATATACCACTTAATTGATACATCCGGTATATCGAAGATTTTTTTTCAAAATCTGGTGTTAGATTTTAAAATAATAATAATGAATATATTTTATTGTAATAATGTTTTTATTTTTTATTTTTAAAAAACATACATAAGAATGTGAGGGTCATCAAGACAAGAAAGTTTTGCCGGATTTGATTGAGGGGATGAACACGAAGCAAAATCCAAAAAAGAAAAAGTCAACAAATGACTCTGATGGATAAAGTTTTGACAAGAGGATCTTGAATTTGTTGCATTTTGAAGAAACACAGGTTCACCTCCTCCAATCAAATGTTCTCTTTTTATGCAAGTTGATTTGGGTCGGTGCAGCCACAATCTCAACCATTCAAGTTAATTCGACAGTTTGTACATTGTCAATCAATGATAAAAATCTTTCTTAGTCTTCTTCAAGACAACAACTTGGGTGCAATCAAAAGTCTAAACATCATGAATTTTCAATTGCCACGTGATTAAATTAAATTTATCATAGGCAAGATCTCAAATATTCATTAGAAGATGCTTGGTATATCCTCTTCATTTATATTTTTTTATTTATTAATAATAATAATAATAATAAAGAAAAATCAAACAATGATTCACTCATGCATAAGATATTAGGATGGGAGGTGACAATTTATTAGGAACAATATTTGGATACTGAACTATCTAAAATATTGACCCCATCAATAGGGGTACAATACGTAGTTTTTTTTTCTTTTATTTTCCTACATTTATCTTATAAGTTGGGTCATGTGTTGTACTTCCATTAATGAAGTTAGTATTTTGGATACTGACGGGTCAGTATCCAAATATTGTTCATTTATTACACAATCCATTATACAGTTGACTGATGTACGTTTAATTTTGATTTGGATCATTTTACTAGAATCCATCTAATTAGTCTACTAAACAAGGTTTGTTTGAATTTAAATATTCTAATTTGACTATGTAACGAGACTAATAACTTCATAAATAATCAATTATTTACATTTATGATCAATTGAATATAAGATACATAAATACATCTTTTAGTACAAACATACATTTTCTATACCATAGACCAAGATCCTTTTTTTTTTTTTACGAAAATATGATGTTGACGATGAATATTGTAGTATCATCAAATATACATGGTTCTGGATTTGGGAAGTCGATCACAATTTGCAGGGATCCATCCGATCATTTGCTTATCATTGTCGAAAATCACCATTTTGTCTTGCATTGATATGTCTGTCGAGATGATGACAATGAAACATGTTAAGGGCAGTTGTTTAGTAGTGGGATGATATTGCTAAGTTTTTCAGCCCAGCTCGCAAACCCTAATGGTCATTTCTTAAATGGGTCGAGTGGTCCAGGCCCGGCCCATTTTGACATATCTATTATGTTTATATAATAATTATATCTTCTTTTTTTTTCATATGGGTCTACTGATTGTTTCATATGATAATCGGTAAAAACTACTACAAAACTGATTATCACAAAAGTTGATCGGTGCATCCGTACGGAAAAAAAAAAAAAAAAAACCGTGATGACCAGAGAAAAGATTCTAGATGCATATATACATAACACGGAAACTACTTACCCCCAATGAGGTTTAAATCATGGAGTCCCACTTCAGACCCATTCAAGATTCCCAAGCAAACATTTCCCTTGGACTGGAGAAGAAAGAATATTTTGTTAATGAATCTACAAAAAGTGTTTCTTCTTCAAGCAATGAAGGCAAGCATGGAAAAAACAAAAGAAAAAAAGATTTAGCTGAAAGTGGTGCTTACTGAAATGATTAGATATGCTTCTGGGGTTAATTCATAGAGAGTTTTAGTTCTCCCATTTGTGAAGCTCAGGGCTATGGTCTTGAAGTATTTCTTGACATCGCGTAAGCTTTTGAAAGGTTTTCGACCTTTCCAACAAAGTGACAGTGTCTGATCATCAACTGCTTCTTTCAACGACTTTCCCGTTAATTCTTTCTTTATCTGTTAATCAAACAAATCAAGTTGTCAAGATATTCAACAGTCTGTGTTATTGGATCATACATTTCAACATTGAAGCTGTGAACATTCTTATGACTCACCATAAATGTTAAAGCTTCATATGCCTGACTGTTGAGGTAAGTGTAAGAACTTCCACTGTCAAAAATCATAAGTAGATTCTTTAACCCGGAACTTTTTCCACTAAAAAAGAGTTCTGCAACTCCGGGTGAGTAGTGTTTGCTGGCATAAACACAAAATTTGCTATGAGTAAAGAAAACTATGAAGAAGATTTGACTGCTGAAAATGAAAGGAGATATTAGAAGGATTCATTACGTATAATCACTTGACATTGATGTCCAAACCACACGTGAAGAATCATAAAGGTCGTCTCCAAAGAAGAGGTATCCTCCCCCTTGTCCACTCAAACAGTGGCCAATTACATTCCGCACCAAATTCTGATTATGAAGTTGTGACAGAACGCTGGATTTACCTCTGCCAAGGCCAAGTATCCCATCTAAGGGATGATAAGATGTGCCTGGAAGTTGATCGTACCCACATCTGCAAACTTGCAAACAAAGGAATTAGGATACTAAAATATGGCTAAGGATGCATAGGGAAATAACTTTTAATCAGCACGATTTTAAGTTGCCTATATCAGACATTAGTGATTTCAAGGAAAAAGTAGAATAAAATAAATAAAACAGGAACTTTGACATCTTTGTGGGAATTCGAATAACAAAATTTTAATCAAAAGGCTCCGATTTTGGCAAACATTTTCCCCTTTCTAGTATGCATAAGAAACCTGAAAAAACTAAATAAGCCAAATTTCATTGGTCATGCATCAAACTTCTTACACACACCTCAACTGCAACATTCTAAGAAAACTCATCATGACAATATAAAAGGTTTACAATGAAAATCACATTTGAAAGCATGTTTATCATGTGAAAATTTTCAAAATACACTTTCAATTTTGAGAAAGCAAAGTTGAAAGAAATCCAAAACAATTTAGACCAAGAAAGAAACCAAAGTTAGCTACCCGAGGGCTAGACGAGGATTTAGCCGAACCCCATTTGTATAGTTGAAGGCAAAAACATCCCTGACAAGGACACCAAGGGATGAACCACCATCCGCATACTCAACCTCATAATCACATTGTTCGGGGTTTTCACATTTATGCTCACCGGGTGCATGCAAGGATTCACAGATGGGATCCTTGCATATCACAAGGTCATTGCTGGGTCGGTAAAGTGGATGAGGTGCCTACAAAGATACAGATTAAAAACAATTCAAGACATTATCACCAATCCTCTAATTGGAAATGCATAGAGATTGCATAAACAGTGCTGCGAAGGTAGCCATAACAGCAGGATTAAACGAATTATATAAATTATGAGCTGTTCTAAAGGAATTGGTGATACAATTCAAGCTATTTTCATCATGAAGTCGATCAGCAAGCATTAGTATCTATAATGACAATAGTATTACTATTTAGGCAAGCACATATTCAAACTCTAAACAAATACAAATTCAATAAGGCGTGGGGACTCGAGCCTAAGTCTCCTGGGACGACAATAAGATTTTGATACCACGTTAGTAACCATCGGACCCAAAAGCTTAACTATGATACGAAATGACGTAACAATAGTATTAACATTAATAATCATATTGGAAAAAAAAAACATAATAACGAACTCTCAAATTGGCACATACCGGCGTGCACTGCACACAGGGTGCATCACATTGGAGCCATGTGAGGTCACTACCAGTATCAAGATCAAGAAAGTATGGTTTTGCTGGTTGTCCTACGAAGAGGGTCACGTTATAGTATCTGCAACATTAAAATGTTATCAAAAGAAAGAAACCCATTTCATATCTTCAATATATCAAGCAATACAAATTATATAGTCTTTATATAAGTTACATTACCCGGTAGGATACACATTTCCATGAACAGGGAAGAGAATGGAAGAGCCAGCTCGATTGATCAACAAGGACGAGGTAGTGGTGGAGTCAGGAGAAAACATAGACTTCCTCCATTTCTGGTACTTATCATCAGTAGAAGCTGAAGAGAAACCCAAAAGCAGAAACACAACAACCAACACAAAACCCACCTCTCCTTTTCTCATATCTGTGATGTTATTGTGAATTGAACGAATGAATTTGATTGTGGAATTGAATGGGTGTTGGGGGTTTATGAAATGGGTCATTTACTTGGATAATAAGGTGGGTATTGCTTTAGTTGAAGAATTACATTTGCTTTCGAATTGGGTTTGGTTTGGTTTGGTTTGTGGAAGATCTTTTCTTTCTCCTCTGAAATGGATATTGGAATCTCATATGCAATGTCAACAAGTCAAACAATCTTGTGTTTGTTAGCATATTTCATATTTGTATGCAATTTCTTTGAAGTTTCCTTGAAAACAAGATACATTTAAAACTTCTTTGCTTGCTATAAATGTTGCAACCATTTTCAGGTGTCCTCATCAGACAAGGCTTCACTGGATTGGCCTCTGCCTCCCCGTTGTTATCAACGCCTTTTTTTTATTTTTTATTTTTTTAATAAATAATTTTATTTTTATTTTTTTTATTTGAAATATTACAATAATTCAGATCCTTGACCTTGAGAGGTAGAGGAGAGACTTAACTACTGGACTTGTTTGTCATTTTGTTTGTTAATTAATTAACTTCCTTTTCCTCCATCGTCCCGTACATTCACACATCAGAAGATATTATTAAACAGCATGGTGATTGGTGAGGAAATCACTTGACAAATAAATAAATAAATATATATAAAAACTTGTATCCCATGTTTGGTTGGATGGAATAGAATGAAATGAAAATAATTCCTAAATGTTTGGTTTACTAAAATGTAATGGAATGAGGATTCTATTGGAATGTTGATTCCACCATTTTGGTGGAATGACATTTCATCCAAAAATCAATGGAATGCTTATTCTAATTCCAAACTAAAATTGGTATTTCATAAATACCCTCCTATTCCCCAACTCTTCCAAAAATACACTCATTTCCAAAAATAATATATTATTATAATATATATAATGATATATATATATATGTATTATATATTATATTATATTATATATATATATTATTACATATATTATTATTATTATATGTATTATATAATATAATAATATACATATTATATAATAATATATAATATAAAATAATATTAATACTAATAATATCAATATTACTAATATATAATATATATTATATAAATATATATTAAAATATATATAATATATTTTATATTATTATGTAATATATATAATATTATTATAATATATATTAGATAATATGTTATATATTATAATATATAATATTATATATAAATATAATATTATATATAAATATAATATTAAATATAATTTTATATTTTATTATTATTATCCATAATATTTCTTGTTATTATAAATGTTTTATAATTAGGGGTATTTTGTTCAAAATACAGTTAACTCTATTCCATTTAGTTGTTAACCAAACAAAATAATACTGATTCAAAGACTAATTCTAAAGTTCCAACCAAACAAAAAAATTCAATTTTCCTTTCCTTTCCATTCTCATTCTCATTCCCATTACCATTCCGATTACTATGCCACTATGGTAACCAAACGTGACCTTAAGTGAGAGATCCTTTACTTTAATTTCGGTAGAGACTATAATGAAATCACATATATTTATATGAATTTTGATCTTAACATTTTTATGAATGATAAGTTTTTGAAATTTACCTATAAATAAAATTTGAGAATTTTTTAAACACTAGAACTATTTATACTGATTTTGTTAAACATGAAGGCATCGGAAAAATGAAAGAAATATAAGAATTAAAAAAAAACAGTTCTAGTATTTGAAAATTCTCAAATTTTATTCATAATTCTCAAATTTTATTCATAAGTAGATTTCAATGAACTTATCATCCATACTAAAATTCATATCAAAATTTATAAAAATCGATGTGATTTCATTAAAGCTCTTACCGAAATTAAAGTAAGAGATCTCTCACTTGAAAGTTACTACATATATATATATATATATATTAATATATTATTCATAAGTAGATTTCAATGAATTTATCATCCATACAAAAATTCATATTAAATTTATATAAATTGATGTGATTTCATCAAGGTTCTTACCAAAAATTAAAGTAAGTGTTCCTTCACATGAAAGTTACTCTCTCTCTCTCTCTCTCTCTCTCTCTCTCTCTCTCTCTCTCTCTCTCTCTCTCTCTCTATATATATATATATATATATAACAAGTGCTGTCACGCAATGTACCTTTTTTTTTAAAAAAAAAACCTTAGGAATTCCGCAAACTCGGTCAGAGAATCCAAATTTGAATTTGGGGCCCTCACCAAATTCTACGATTGTTGAAAAATAAGATACTATGACCTTGATTATCTATATGTTTATGAGAGAATTCGAGCTCATAACTTTTATAGGAGCAATTCCTATCCATGATGGGGAGTGTTAGGAATGAATCAAATTCAGAAAAATAACTAGATGTGAAAATAGTTCATAATTTTTTAAGAACAATTATTTGTAAATAAGTAAATTTTTTTTTTCAATTCTAAAGGGGTGTATTCAATGTATAGTTTATTGGAGTTTTGTGGATTTTTTTTTAAGTGATAAATTTTGGTGAAGTACATGGATTCAATAGATTCCACAAACAAATTTATACAAGACAATCACATTAACGAAATTATGATATTATAAAAAATAATTAACTTCTTAAATTTTAATTATGAAGGTGATTTGTTGGGTAAAACAAATTGCTAATTTTTCATCAAAAAAATTGTTAATTTCAATAACCGGAAAACAAAATTTTCATATTTGAACAATCCAATCATAATTTTTTTTAAGTAACAGAAATTTATTTATAAAGGAAAGAAATACAAAAGAGATGAGAAAGAGAAAATTAGTAAAAGTAGTTGAAAGAAAAAAAAAACATAGACAACTAAACTACACATCAATTTCAATTGATGCGCTTGGAAAACCTACCCTTACTCAAACGAGGTTTAGCATTATATATAAATAAAATCTTAAAAGTCAGCTTCACTTACCTTTACGATTTAGTCAACATAGGAATCCAATTATCTTCTTCGTTAATATCTTGGTATTCTTGATCACAAATATTCTCCGAATAATTATTACCTCTTTTGTCCCCTTAATTGTTAGGCTCCGTTTGGAAGAACTTCTTCAAATAGATCTTTTAGGAGTAAATCTTTTAAAGTAGACCTTTTACAAATAGAGGTTTTAATAGGGAGATGTTGATCGTTTGGTTGTCAATTAGAAAGGTCTTTTTTAAAATTGTAGGATTACCAAAATATTCCAAAACTATTTTAAATGATAGGGTTATATTAGACATTTTAGTGTTATTAAAAAAGCTCAAAAAGATCTATTTGGAAAAACTTAAAATTTGAACTTCTCCAAGTAGACGTAAAACATCTTTTTTAATTATCTAAAAACTCTAGTGAATGACAATCAAACGACAATTTTGTTTTTGAAAAGATCTTTTTTAATTAAAAAAGCTCAAAAAAATCTATTTGGAAAAGCCTAAAATTTGAACTTCTTATAGTATACGTAAAACAACTTTTTTAATCATTTAAAAGCTCTACTAAGTGACAACCAAACGATAAAAAATATATATTAAAAAGATTTTTTTTAATTAAAAAATCTCTTTTAGCCGGTAGAGAAACTCTTCCAAACGGACACTTAATCCCATTTAAAACCCATAAATTTTTTTGCTCCAAAATAACCTTCTATGAGGCTTGAATATGAGTGGCCACAAAGAAACAATCTTCTACATCTAAGTTTCTTGAATCATCAAGATTCTCATTATAATAATTTAAATAAGTTTTGGAACAAATCTCCAACCACATTAGTGGCATTATTCCTTGGACTACATTTACCTAAGTTACCGAGATTCTCACAATTTAAATTTGATTTGGAAACTTCCAAATTGGCAACGTTGAAAACTTGTTCTCCTTGATTTTCTCTCAAGAAAATCGTCCCGTAAGGAGACAATAACGGAATTTCCTCCCCTGAGTGCTGAAAATCGGGAATTGATTCTGTCACCGGATGCCGTCCCTCACGGTGGTCAAGTGGTTCGGTTGAATCTTTCGGACTTGCAATGGCCAGATTTTCCTCTTCTGGAGATTGTTGCATACGGTGGAACTTTTGAATACGAACATCATCCTTTGCTTTTGAATCATTTGGGACTTGAACTGGATGATTTTTTTTGCTGAATTTGTAACCTGAATATGGTTGACTTGAACATGATCTTCCTTATTTGTAATGGCCGGATCCGCCTCATCAATTCTCTTCCTAATAGATTTATAGAATGGTTTCCTAGAAAGAGATTTGCCTCTTTTACTTCTCTTTTATCTTTTTTATTACAACAATCCACTCTATCATGCCAGATATGGTGCACTTGGGGTTGAAGATTTTCATAAACAAGATTAACGGAAAAACCATCTTCGTTGGAAGTTCAATCGTGACTGAATTTGGGAGAGAACCTGATAAATCCACCTCAACTAGAAGTCTTGCATAGTAGCCAAAGGCTTCTTCTCTCATGGCTTTATCGATTTGTATAAGTAGACCAATCCCTCGAGCTATTCCTATTAGAACTCCTAGATTCCAGAACTCTATACCTAATCCATACATCTTGACCCAAACATGTGCGTGAGACCTGATTTTTGGGTCATAAGGATTAAAACTCAGCTTCCATTGGTATAGACGAAAAGTCCCCTTTGGAAGAGTACAATCACCACCACTCCAAACTCTTCACATGTCTGCTTCATTGTAAAAATGCATGTCGCAGAAACCCTTTACTAGTGGGGTTAATATACAATCATTTTTTAAATTCTACAAAATTTAGAGAGATGTTTTTAAGTCCTCATGGCCTAATGGCTATGAACCTGATATGTGCAGGGGTTCTCATGCCAGTTATGCAAGTGGTTCCATGCAGTAAGAGACAAGGCAAGAATTAGTCTAGTTTGTTAGCTATTAGTTAGTGGAGCATTAGTGGGTTCCATTCAATAAGCTAGTTTTAGGTTATGGTTGTTGTGCACAGCTTGTTATGAAGATGTGCAGTACTACTTTAGATAGTTTCAGGTTATGGTTGTTGTGCACTGCTTGTTGTGCAGTTGTGCAGCTGTGCAGCACCGCTTGAGTTAAGTTTCCTTTTTATTTGGAATTATTGTTTTAGTTGTTGGCTTGTATCAGACTATATATATAGTCTTGAAACATGGAAATAAAGCTATCGAATTAGAAACACAAATTATCTCCTCTGCTTCATTTCTTTCTACTCTTATCTTCTTCTTTCACAAATTAAACTTATCAGTGGTATCAGAGCCAGGTTTATCCATGGATATGTGTGGGAAATCGAATGCTAAGTTCCGCAATAAAGTCAATGAAATCCTCGCTAGTCACGACTCACGAGTCTCGATTCGACCCAATACTCACTGAAATATAGGCCTAGTGATTGCAACAAACCCTGCTGTTGGAACCTAGGGTTACAGATTGCGCAGCGGAAGGTTTTAAAAAATTTTATGCAATCATTAAACTAACCCATTTGTACAGTAATAATCAAATGAAATAATAAAGTGAAGATTCATACCTACGTAGGAGGCTCCTTCACTTTGATACGAACTGCTCTTGATTTGAACCACGTGATCTTCCTCGCTATCTCCCGGAACTGGTAACAGCGTGTGGGCGCGTCACGATATTCAGGACCTGTATGGAGGAAGAAGAGAAGAATACACACAAAAAACAAACTCTAGAAGTGTAGCATTTGTGGTCTCACCACACTCTAATTTTTTCTTCTTTTGTTTGTTTTTTCTTTTGCTGTACACGACCACCTGTACACGACCATTTTTTTTCTTCTCTCTTTTTCTTTGCTATGTTGTTTTCTTTTTCGGTTATCTCATTTTAATTAAATATATATCTCATATATATCAAATTAAAACAAACCAAAATCTTATTTGATTTTTAAAACTTTTCAAAAAAATATCTCATATCCTTTTAAAATTAATTAAATATTTATTTTTGAATTCAAACATTTTAAATTCAAATTCAAATATTTAATTTAATAAAATAATCATATTATCTTATTTTATTCAAAATCAAATATCAACTAACACCCTCCATTTAGTGATTAACAACATAATTAAATAATCTTATTATTTAATTTATTTAATCACCATTATTCATTAATTAAATAATCCCATTATTCAATTAATTCCCGAATTAATACGTGTCACTTTCGTAACACAATTAATTGGACAATCCAATTAATTAACCGTGACCCTTGTTACCTAAATCTATCGGGCTAGCAAAGGGACATAATGGACCCACAGTATTTTGAGCTCCAATAATCCTTAGAAATTATTAACTAAACTCTTTAATTAATATTTCATGATTATTAACTTCGGTGTTATTCCACTAAAAACCTGAAGCTGCACTCTCTCAACTGTAGACGTTTTTACACAAACCAATAACTCTCGGTGTCCATCGATATAGCTATTACATATGGTATAATCCTCCACAAGTAGTTCATAATTAGAGATGGGTCATAATGTCCGTTATACCCCTCTAATCATATCTTTCCATTAAGTACCATTGATTCTCTAATGAACAATAAATCCTACATTTCTTACGGAATTAGGAGAGCGCTCATATTGTTCAAGCCCCGAATCAACCCTTAAGGGAACTACCATCTACTTCTCACAAGAAGGAGTGGATTCCACTATTGTGTACAAACCTTCCCAGCCACAAGCCAAACCGCGATCCCAACATACGGAGTATATTGATCAGGAATGCAACTCCGACCTCACCCATGATATATCAAAGACCACGATCTAATCTGAAGGAGTCGATAAGACACTCAGGATTAAGATTACCCACATATAGCCATCATTAGTTGATATATATGAATCTCATCGTTAAACGGATCTTAGTGAGAGATTCATATAGATCATGACCCAGTCCTATATGATCACATCATACAAGGTGCCTCCATTCTCATATCTACATATGAATGATCCAGGATAGGATCACCGTACACTACGAAATGGACCGCAGCTGTAGATTAACCACAAATAAAGTACCCAGCTTTATTTGCTATCTACGGACTCTTTAAATTGCTCGTTTCAAACTGAATCCGTCTATATATGACACTCATATACTCAGTTCGAAATTACATCCGGCAATTTTGGATGTTAAGTGCACATGTTATATAAAGTATGACACAAAATGAATGAATATACTACTTCTTTTATTTATGTTCAAATTATATTTACATATTACAAGCTTTAGGGCAAAAACCCCAACACCAGCCTACCATACAACCAACCCAGCATACTATCGAAATCAACCCATTCGTTTCTGGTGACACTTCCAATAGTTGAAACCAAACTAACACCATCACCGACCGCACCAATCATCACCTCAAATTATCATTCCCAAAATTTAATGGAGAAGATCCAACAAGGTGGGTATAAAAAGCGGAGCAATATTTTGATTTCACAAATGTTGCACCTGAACAGCAAGTCTAACTAGCATCATTCCATCTGGAAGGGATCACCCTACAATGGCATCGGTGGTTAACAAAATTCCGCGGACCGCTCACGTGGGATGAATTCACCAAGGCTGTTCTACACCATTTTGGTCTAACCGACTATGAGGACCAATCGGAAGCCCTGACTCGTCTTAAACAAACTTCGACCGTGGCAGCTTGTCAAGAAGCTTTCGAAAATATGTCCCACCGGGTTGACGACCTTCTAATAGGTTGTTTTATTGCAGGTCTTCGCGATGAAATTCACTTGGACGTAAAAATTAAGCAACCAAAGACACTGGCGGATACGATAGGAGTGGCACGGCTCATTGAGGAACGAAACTTGTTACAACGAAAATTAGGTCACCAAAATCGCCCCCAATTAGCTTCATTGGCACCAAGGATGTTATCAAACCCAACGGCCGGAGTATTGGGGCCTCCATCAAATCAGCGCACCAACTAAAGCTCAACCAATCCACCAACCACATTCTGTTGAATCACCAACCAAGAAGCACGAGAGAAAGGATTGTGCTATTATTGTGACGAGAAGTTCACTCCAGGCCATCGTTGTGAACAACCACAATTATTTATGATAGAAGATACACCTCATGTGAGTGCAGACGAATACAATGACATTAAACAAGAAACCGAGGATCATGAAGTGATGCCTGAGATTTCTTTCCATGCTATAGCAGGAAAAGAATATCCACAATCAATTTGCGTCCTTGGCAAGCTGAAGAACAAGAATGTGACAGTATTAATAGACGGCAACAACACACACAACTTCATCGATCAGGCCATTGTCTCCAAGTTTGGGTTGCCTGTAATCCGAGATAAGAAATTCCAAGTCATGGTTGCAAATCAAGAAAAGATAGAATGTGCTGGGCAATGTCAGTCTCTCACTTTTACGATTCAAGGACATTCTGTCACAGTGGATTATTACGTTTTTCCAATCGTAACATGTCAATTGGTATTGGGAGTGCAGTGGATCGAAACTCTTGGACCCATCGAGACGGACTACAAGCAGCTAACTATGGCCTTCAAAATTGGTAGGGTCGTCCACACCTTCCAGGGATTGGGACGTGCAAGTATTGAAGCTTTAACATACAAAGAGTTCAATGGGTTACAAGGTGCTGGACTGTTTTTTCAAATAATCCCTTCCAATCACATGCACCAAACGAATACTCATCCACCTGATATGACACGCATACTAGCAAATTTTCCCATGTCTTTGCATCACCCTCCAGCTTGCCTCCAAGGCGGTCACATGACCATTAAATTCCATTGCAACCAAATACGGAATCTGTGAGTGTTCGGCTGTACCGATACCCTTACCACCAAAAAACCGAGATAGAAAAATGGTGAAGGAGCTTAAGCAATTAGGTTTGATCAGACACAGTAACAGTCCATTTTCGTCACTGGTTTTGTTAGTAAAGAAGGCAAATGAAGCATAACGGTTTTGTATAGATTATCGAGCATTGAACAACATTACTATCAAAGATAAGTATCTGATTCCCGTTATTGATGAGCTCTTGGATGAGCTTCATGGAGCTAGATCTTTTTCCAAATTAGATTTATGGGTAGGGTATCACCAAATCAGAGTAAAGGAGGAAGACATTCCGAAAACCGCTTTCCGGACTCATGAAGGGCATTACGAATTTGTAGTAATGCCATTTGGCCTTACAAACGCACCTGCAACCTTCCAGAGTCTTATAAAAGACCTATTTCGTCCCTATCTCCATAAATTTATTTTGGTGTTCTTTGACGACATTTTGGTTTACTCGAGATCATGGGAAGACCATCTCACTCGTCTATAAATTGTTTTAGAAATCCTGCCAACTAACAATTTGTTTGCCAAAGAATCGAAATGCCAATTTGGTGTGTTACAGGTGGAGTACTTAGGACACATAATTTCAGAGCAAGGAGTGGCGGTTGATCAAACCAAAATACAAGCTGTCATTGAGTGGCCTACACCGACAACGGCAAAAGGGAGTCCGTGGTTTCCTTGGGTTAGTAGGGTACTACCGGAAGTTCATCCATAATTTTGGATGCATAGCGGCTCCTTTAACCCGTCTATTAACCAAGGAAGGCTTCCAATGGAACGAGGCAGCTGAGACAGCCTTTAAAGAATTGAAAGAGGCATTAACTTCACCACCAGTTTTAAGTCTACCTGATTTTTCTCAACGTTTCGTCATTGAATGCGACGCAAGCGGAATCGGAATAAGTGCAATGCTGTCCCAACAAAATTGATCGGTGGCTTATTTTAGTGAGGCATTAAAGGGGTCGGCATTGACCTTGTCCACTTACGAGAATGAGATGTTGGCGATTGTCAAATCAATCAGAAAATGGCGTCCGTATTTGCTTAGGAAACCATTTACTGTCCGCACCTATCAAAAAAGTCTCAAGTATCTTCTAGAACAACGAATTACTATGCCAACACATAACCGATGGTTGATGAAGATACTTGGTTACGATTATGAAATTGAGTATAAAAGGGGGTTGAAAATCAATGTGCGGATTCTTTGTCAGGCGTTGTCGAATTTCAGTTTCTATCAATTTCCTTGCCACATACAAATTGGTGGCCAATTCTTCAAAAAGAGGTTCAGCATGACTCATTTCATGAAGACCTAATCAAACAAAATTCCTTCAAATCAAGAAACCAGTTGCTCCAGAGAGATGGGGTTTGGTTCAAAAACAATAAAGTTCTTTTGAGTTCCACTTCCTAGAATTATTGTTGACTGCCACGAATCACCAACTGGTGGACATTTTGGGCTCCACAAGACCCTCTCACGTATCAAACATAATTTCTCTTGGCCTCATATGCCTCAGACGGTGAAGGATTTTTTACAACAATGTGATGTCTGTCAAAGGTAAAAAATTGATTGTATGCAGCCCGTCGGCTTGCTCCAGCCGTTGCCAGTTCCGGATAAAATGTGGACCGCTGTTTCGATGGAATTTATCGAGGGATTACTGTCTTCTAATGGGTACAATATTATCATGGTGGTCGTTGATCGATTAATGAAGTGCCCTCACTTCGTGGCATTGAAGCATCCATTTATTGCAGTGACAGTCGCTAAAGCGTTTGTTGCTAACATAGTTCGTCTTCACGGCTTTCCTACATCATTTGTGAGCAACCGTGACAAGGTATTCGTCAGCTCATTTTGGCGTACATTGTTCCAGCTGCAGGGAACCAAGTTGAATATGAGTTCGAGTTATCATCCGCAGTCCGACGGCTAGACCGAAGTTGTAAACCGTACATTGGAGCAGTATCTGCGATGTTTTACATGTGACCAGCTGCAGAAATGGTTAGAGTGGATTCCCTGGGCCGAATTTAGCTACAACACATCTATTCATTCCTCCACCAAAATGACACCCTTCGAGGCAGTCTATGGCATTAAACCTCCAAGTCTACTGACTTATGTTCCAAGCATTTCCCGAGTCCAGACGGTTGATGAGTACCTACGTGACCGAGATGACATTTTGCGTGAATTACGTTACAACCTACACCAAGCTCAAGATCGAATGAAATGTCAAGCGGACCAACACCGGCGTGAGGTAACTTTCAAAATTGGGGAATATGTGTATTTAAAACTGCAGTCTTATAAGAAGACATCTGTGGCTTTTCGAAGCTCTATGAAACTAGCCCCACGTTTCTTTGGCCCTTACCAAATCATTGAAAGAGTGGGATCAGTGGCTTATAGATTGGCTCTGCCCCCTGGCTCTCAAATCCATAATATGTTCCATGTTAGTCTTTTGCGAAAGCATTTGGGTCATGTGACATCGGCATCTACCCAACTGCCACCAGTTTCAGAGACTTCAATCGTTCTTCCCCAACCCGAAGCTATTATCGATCGACGTGTGATTCGTAAGGGTAAATATGCCCAAAATCTGAAATTCTGGTGAAATGGGTAGGAGCACCTCTAGAAGACGCGACCTGGGAGAATGAATGGCGCTTTAACAAGTCGTATCCAAATTTCATCCTTGAGGAAAAGGATCCTTAAGTGAGGGGGGAATGATATGTGCTTATTATGTGCAGGGGTTCTCATGCCAGTTATGCAAGTGGTTCCATGCAGTAAGAGACAAGGCAAGAATTAGTCAAGTTTGTTAGCTATTAGTTAGTGGAGCATTAGTGGGTTCCATTCAATAAGCTAGTTCAGGTTATAGTTGTTATGCACCGCTTGTTATGCGGATGTGCAGCACCACTTTAGATAGTTTTAGGTTATGGTTGTTGTTCACCGCTTGTTGTGCAGTTGTGCAGCACCACTTTAGTTAAGTTTACTTTTTATTTGGAATTATTGTTTTAGTTGTTGGCTTGTATCAGACTATATATATAGTCTTGAAACATGGAAATAAAGTTATCGAATTAGAAACATAAATTATCTCCTCTGCTTCATTTGTTTCTGCTCATCTATTCTTCTTTCACAAATTAAACCTATCAGAACCTTTGCGTAAGATCAATCGACCGATCAAGTTTGTTCTGCATGAGGCTATCAATTTTGAATAAATTTCTTTTTCAACTTTGAAACACACTGTATTACCTCTTATGGGAGGAATCGGTAACTGATCGGGTTGGAAACCATAGTCTTCTTGGCTTGTCAACAACGATGTAAAAGTCTTTGTAAAACGCTTTGACACAGGAGCTGATGCACCATTAACATGCAAAGGTGCACGGATCATTGTTTCAGCATAAAAAGTTAAAAAAAAAAATCTTTCGAGAGAGTTTTTTTTCGAGTGATCCAACCGAGTAAGTTTCGGAGATCATACTAATCAGCCAACTCAATCCAATAAAAAAAATACAAATATAACAACTTTGAAATGATATGCATTATTAAAGTCAAATTGATGCAGGAGATATTATTGAAGATTTTCTTGAAGATTTTAGATTTCAAAAATATTTCTATAGTTAATAGATATTATTTTATTTCCATTTATTATGTATCTAATTAGGTAGTTACTTATTTTATGATTTGATTTTATTAAATCAAATCTTATTTCCTTATTAGATAGGTTTTTAATGTTTTAGGGTTCTAGTATTTTTAATTTCCATTGTTATCTCAATTATCCCTTTTATAAGGAAATTGGTAATTTTATTGCTTTACTAGTTATTTTAGGTTTCTTTTTAGGATTTTATTTTTCCTATTTAAAGATGATGTACCCTAATAGGGATTTCAGTTTTTGATGATTAATAAAAAATTGAGAGAGAGCATCTCTTTTTTATCCATCTTCAGTACCTTTGCGAGGGTCAACGAATTTGAAGCCTATTATTCTGGTATCCGTGCCTGGATCAACAGATTAATAGTAGGGTTCGTTTCCGGTATTCGTGCGCGAATCAACGGATTCGAATCAGTTACCCTTTCTTTTATCGATTGTTGTTTGCTTTGAATTTTCCGCTACATCAGTTGGTATCAAAGCCTTCGAGTCTACCGTTGTGCTAGGCTCATCGATCCACATATCATAACCAATTACTTTCCTGACTACTATCTCTTCACCTTCCATATTTCCCTATACAAAAAAAAAAAAATGAACCCTCAAACACAATTAGTCTCTTATCCTGCGGTGTTTTTAGATGATACATATGTATCAGCGGAGGTTTTTTTCGATTTGGATTTGCCACCAGTTTTTGATGAAGATGAATCCGATGATGAGTCGGGTAGCTGCGAGAATGTGGTGTCTGGTGGGTTCAACTCCCAGGGATGGGCATCGTTTCATCATCGTCTAGGAATGATGAACCATCAAATTCGAGGACGAATTCCGTCTAGCCTGGAGAGGATGACACAGATTAGCTTAAGGCAAAAGGGTAATAAAATTGGTGAGAATGTCAACTCCAAACCCTACCGTCTTAGGCTACTCGGCAATATTCGTACGGCTGATATTTTAAATGTGAAGCATCTCGTCCCTTAAAACGGCGATCCAGCTTTGGAGGACGAAGAGGTGCTGAATTCTAGGCCGAATTCTGTCCAACCTGGGGAGGATGATGCGGAGCGGATGGTGAGTTCGTATGGGTGGGGAATTCGTATTTGGGTCGAGTGGGACAACCAAATCCGGGCTGAACTTCTTGGGCCTCTACAAAGAGCAAATGGGGTCGGATTTTCTATTATAGTATGTTTTCGGAAAGCCCAAGACAAGCCCAACATTTATTATGAAGACACTGATGTAGATTGAAAATTGGGACAAACGCCAATCGATAAAAATGGGGATAAACGATTCGGATCCGTTGATTCGCACACGAATACCGGAAACGAAACCTATTATTATGCTCTTGATCCGCTCACGGATACCAGGATAACAGGCTTCAAATACGTTGATCTTCACAAGATACCGTAAATGGAAGATAAAGAGAACAAATTCTCTAATTTTTTTATTCATTCAACACTTCTCATTTTTTAAACCTAATACAAGCTATTAAATAAGAAAAAACAACCTAAAACTATTAGGATTCAATATCCCGTAAAACCCTAAACAAAATAAAACCACCGAATCACTAGGATTCAATATCTTCTAAAACTCCTAAATAAGAGGTCTAAAACAACTAAACTAAATCGGAAAAGAATCCCAAAATATAAGAACAAAAATGAATTGTAAATAACATAGGAAACAGACGGCTTGTTGCGCACAAAACTAAATTACCAAATTTGGGCCTACTGCAGCCTGTTACAGAAGACAAAGTCATCATAATAAATGTAGGGCTTATCTTGAGCTTTCCGAAAACATATTATAATAGTCGTTTGGAGCTTGTATGTGAAAGTTATGCCCTTGCAAAGTTAGACCCATTTTGGGTGCTCAAAGCGACCCAAAAACGAAAGTGAAACCTATGCTGCATCATCCTCTCCAGGTTGGACAGAATTCGGCCTCGAATTCAGCACCTCTTCGTCCTCCAAAGCTGGATCACCGTTGTAAGGGACGAGATGCTTCACATTGAAAATATCAGCCGTACGAATATGGCTGAGTAGCCTAAGACGGTAGGGTTTGGAGTTGACATTCTCACCAATTTGATTACCATTTTGCCTTAAGCTAATTTGTATCATTAGGCTACTCGGCAATATTCGTACGGCTGATATTTTAAATGTGAAGCATCTCGTCCCTTACAACGGCGATCCAGCTTTGGAGGACGAAGAGGTGCTGAATTCGAGGCCGAATTCTGTCCAACCTGGGGAGGATGATGCGGAGCGGATGATGAGTTCGTATGGGTGGCGAATTCGTATTTGGGTCGCGTGGGACAACCAAATCTGGGCTAAACTTCGTGGGCCTCTACAGAGAGCAAACGTGGTCGGATTTTTCTATTATAATATGTTTTCGGAAAGCCCAAGACAAGCCCAACATTTATTATGAAGACTTCGTTTTCTGTAACGGGCTGCAATAGATCTAAATTTAGCAATTTAGTTTCGTGTGCAACAAACCGGCTGTTTCCTATTTTATTTACAATTCGTTTTTGTTCCTTTATTTTGGGATTCTTTTTCCGATTTAGTTTAGTTGTTTTAGATCTCTTATTTAGAAGTTTTAGAAGATATTGAATCCTAGTGATTCAGTTGTTTTATTTTGTTTAGGATTTTATGGGATATTGAATCCTAATATTTGTAGGTTGTTTTTCCTTATTTAATAGCTTGTATTAGGTTTGAAAAAGAAGAAGTTGTTGAATAAATAAAAAAATTTAGAGAATGTGTTCTATTTATCTTCCATTTACGGTATCTTGTGAAGATCAACGTATTTGAAACCTGTTATCCTGGTATCCGTGAGCGGATCAACATCATAATAGTAGGTTTCGTTTCCGGTATTCGTGCGCGAATCAACGGATCCGATTCGTTTATCCCTATTTTTATCGATTGGCGTTTGTGCCAATTTTCAATCTACATCACAAATCCATCAAAATCTGTTTTATTTTTATTTTTGATATAATCTAAATCTATTTGTATAGCAAGATTTGTAACGGACCTTTGTATTTATAAATCACATTTTAAAATCCGTCACTTGAGAGTTAAGGTCATTTCTGCAAAGTATAATTAAATACACCCAATTTTAAAATATATACATCCAAAATTTACAGACTTTTTAAAAATTTGAATTGAATGTCCAGATTTTTAAAATATTTTAAATTCCAATCGATTCAAGACTTAATACACCCTCCTAATACATTGTATATAAATATATAACTTTTGTGTCATTATAACATTGATAAAGACCATTCCATAATTTTTCATTTGTCTTGATATTCATTCTTGCTTAATCTTACAATCTGGAACCTGAAACATGTAAAATTGTTTCTTGAAAATATGATCATAAAACTTACAAAAATTATTAGCATATGTTTGTGGTCTGAGATCTACCTAGATTATTGATACAAGGAAATGCCAAAATAAAAGCCAAACAAAATGTTGAAATGGAATGATCTCAATCTCTAGTCTCTAGACCATCCAATCAAAGCAAGAATTATGCCAAATAAATTACCACCCATGACTGCCTTCAACAATCTGTGCTTTTGAGGTGTGTATGGTGGATACCTTGTGGTTGCATCTCCATCAAAGCTTCTGTAAAGAACTCCCTTCTTATGGCTAAATGCATCAAATGAAAACTTACCATGATAAGCTCCCATTCCACTCTCTCCAACCCCACCAAATGGTAACGATGAAACTGTCAGCTGCATATTCAAATTTCTATCATTAATGGTTGATTAATTACTTATAAAAAAACATTATTAATGAGACCACAAGACGTTCATTCAGTATGACAATGTGTCATATATATTCGAGTGATAAAAGTAGTAGGAAGAAAGTAATCACATGGAGAATGGTGTCATTAACGAGCATTCCTCCAGCCGATACATTCTGTACAAAGTCTTTCTTCAACTGCTCATCATCAGTGAAGACATACGCGGCAAGAGGCTTTGGTTTTGATTTGATCACATCGAAGCTGTCTTCGATATTTTCAACCTTTTAACAAACCACAAGAGCAAACATGTTAGAGGCTTTGCTTTATCTTTTGATCATGTGTTGGAATAAATTATGGATTGAATTGTACTGACAGTGACAATGGGTAATAAAGGTCCAAATATCTCTTCCTTCATAATCAGTGAATCTTCAGGAACATCCAACAGTATGGTTGGAGCTATCTTTCTGCAATCAAAAACTAATAAACATTATTATTCAATGTAACAGTTTCAAGTCAACCTGCATAAAAAATTTAAAAAAGAATTAATAATGGAACTCACAATTGGTTTTCATCCTTTTGGCCTCCATAAACAATTTTATCAGAGACCTTATCTTCATCCAAAAGACTTGCCAAACGATTGAAGTGGAACGAGTTCACTATTCGAGATATATCTTTTGATCCCATTGGATCTTTTCCAAAAAATTCTTCCACTTCTTTTCTCAGAGCATCTATCTGTACATACAACAACCTTACTTGAAATAAACACAAGTAAGCATATTTGATTCGTGATTCGAATACAAAAGAAATTGATCAATATTGGTGTTAGCTAGTTGAGACAATTAATGTAGTTACCAACTTGGGAGCAAATTGTTTAGTTGTTATGATATAATCAACACTAATGCAAGCTTGGCCATTGTTGCAGACCCACTTGCCAGCTATAATCCTCCTTGCAGCCACCTTTTATAAACAATTACAACAAGTACTCTATCAGATCAATGATGATATATTTAATTACATTCATGTTAATGAGCATATAATTAAATTATGATGAGTAAGAAATGTTAATAAGTACCTGTAAATTAATGTTAGAATCAACAAGAGCTGGACATTTTCCTCCAAGTTCCAGGATTACAGGAGTCAGGTATTTTGCAGCTGCACTCATAATTATGCGCCCTACTCTTTCTCCACCTGAACATATTAAGTGACAACTACATATTGGGATTTTTATGTTAAAAAATGTCTTCACTAGATCATATGTATAATATATGAAATTACAGAAACCTGTGTAGAAAATTTTGTCCCATTTCTGTTCTAGCAATGCAGATGTCTCAGCAACAGCTCCCTCAACAACTCTTATGGTGGACTTGTCTAAATATCCGGCTATTAATTCTGCGAGAAGCGATGATGTAGCCGGAGCAATCTCTGATGGTTTTAACACCACAGCATTACCAGCTGCTATGGCTCCGATCACCGGATCAAGAGACAATACTGCAGGAAAGGTAGATATATAGTGAATATATGTGTGCTTGTGTGTGTGTGTGTTAATAATTTTAATAAGAAAAATCAGTGTTTCATTTTTGGAAAAATAAAATAAATAAAAATCAATGTTACATACAGAAGGGATAATTCCAAGCAGAGATGACCAACACAACCCCCAGAGGTTCAGACACAATTTCTGCTGAAGATGGATATGTTGTCAATGAAGTTTTGGCCTGAATTAAAATGTATTTTAATCATGATTTTGCATAATTAATTTAATCTTCTAGTTTTGATTCATGAGGAATTTCCATAACATAATTATCATCTTATTGTAGTTACCTTTTCAGGCTTCATCCAGGATTTCAACTCTTCAAGAGCCAACTTACATGAGCCTTTTAACATAGAAATCTGCACCATCACCATGCATATCATGAAACAGGAATCGATCATTTTACCATTAACTTACAAACAACAATTAGAAGAGATATATAATAACCTCTGATACAAAGGATTCTGTTTCAGGCTTGGAGAGGTCTTTATAAAGAGCTTCAATAATCTCCTTCTCCTTTTCTTCCACCATTTTTGATATACTTTCTATCTGAGACTTTCTCCACTCGTAACTCTTTGTTTTCCCCGAATTAAAGCTCTTCTGGAGCTCCTTCACTAACAAATCAGCTTCTTCTACGTCAAACCTTTGCTTCTCTTCCCTCGCCATCATCGATGATGGTGTTGCCGAACAACTTTTAACACAAAAAAGGAATATATTTTAATAATATCATCCGTACATTCATCCAATAAAAGTTTAGTATTTATGAATTTATTTCAAAATATACTCTCTTGACGTGCTCAAGTACCAACAATGATATATATGTGATTCAGCGAGAGAGGTGAGTACTTACCAGTATGAAGATGAACACCGGCGGCCAGAGTATGCAAAGGAGAAATGGGTTGGATTGTTCTTGTATGTGTATCCGTAGATAATAGTTTTGTTGAAGATATGCCTGCACTGTTTGATTATTAAGAGAGAAAAAATATTGCAATTATGTTAAGAATGTAAAAACTGAGTACAAAAAATTATATGATTGATTTATTTTTAACTACAAATTTAAGAATTCAGGGAGGGTGATACAATTTGATAGTTGATATTACATGTTTATTGATGCAAGTGTGGGGAGTTTTCGATTGATTATTATTATTTTTTTTCCAATTGAGAAAGATACAACTTGAATCTTATAGGTTCATTGATGTGGGATGTGGCCATGTGGGCATGAGAAGCGTACAACGTATTGATTTTTTTTTTTTTTTTTATTGTTTATAACTATAAATTTAGGAATTGAGATAGTGGAATATAACTTAATCCTACAAATTTATTATATAAATGTAAGAAGCATACCACGATTAAATTATAAAATAAAAAACTTTTTCCATATTATGAAAGTTGTTTTAAATATTCATATTAACATTTTTTTTAGCTATTATAATTAATTCCGTGTTTGGGAAGGGACAAAACTTGAACATATAATTGGATCACTTTCATCTTATCTTTATATTAACTTTTTAATATTTCAAATTAGTAACAAAATAATTTTTTTATACTTATCTAGAGTTATAGATGTGTGATATTCAATATTAATTTTAAGTATAATTGTTTTTTGAACATGTAGAGGCAAAGTGGCCAACCACTTTAGCTCTTGAATTTGTGTGCAGTAGTAGTGGTAGAGATTATTAAATTTATGACCATTCATAATAAAATAGATATCAATTTTTCTAATGCTTTCTTACTTCAGCACACCAAATGGCAAATATTATTATGCTTTTTTTTAAAAGAAAAATATTATTATGCTTTGTACTTTATGGTGCAACTACTTGGAAATGCATTAATTTCATTTAGATTAGCTTTTACAACTGTCTTAATTATTAATCTTCACCTCTTCACAGTTGGAGAGAAATTTGGGTTATAATATTAAAAAAAAATTCCAATTAATTAAAATGAATATATACAGTTTGTAACAGAGAAAATTGTCTGACATAAAATGAAACAAAAATAAAATAAATAAGATGCTTAAACTTCAAACAATCATATAAAATAAATAAGATGTTCAAAAAACAGAAGAATCGAAGACTTTAAGCAAAAGCAAATATAGATAATTTACCCCAGAAAAGATTTGAGAAGTACCTGCAATTTTGAGAAGGTGAACGGAGGGATAGGCTTCTCATGGCAGCAACAGTTTTTACAATTTGCAGCTTTTATCTAAAGTGCTTTTAATAATAAGCGCTTTTTTTCTTCGTTAAGATTTCTGCTTTTGGAAATGATAAAATGAGTTGCATGAACTGCAGAACTGGAGGATGGTCAAATGGTGTGTGCTATTTTCTCAGCCATTAAACACTAGATAATGCTTATGATATTTTGGGCGTACGGCATAGGCTGCTGCACACAGTTCTTAATTGGGTGACCCCACTATTTCTCTTTTACAAGCCAACTCAAACTTTTACAAAAACTGTACATCACCCCTTGGTATATGTGATTATGCACTTCCCTTTCATATTAGTGGTCAGAGGTTCAAGTCTCACCATACGTATTTTGGAAGTATGTATGAGGAGTGTAAGGACCTCGATTTTGTGATTGGCTTATTTCATGACAAACCACACCACATTGGGGATAA
Organism: Dipteronia sinensis; assembly: GCA_033220585.1. NCBI lineage: Eukaryota > Viridiplantae > Streptophyta > Magnoliopsida > Sapindales > Sapindaceae > Dipteronia > Dipteronia sinensis. The sequence goes on along the minus strand of CM065640.1, from coordinate 23,277,563 downwards.
TTGTGTAATGGGTAGCTTAGGTTTATGTTGGCTAGCTTCCAAGCATCTCCATAACTTCAAGAGCAAAAGGTATACTCACTTGACTTTGTCTCTTGAAGAGTTTAGGTGCACACACACACTTCATGCATGCTTTGTTCATCTTGCATTTGTGTTCTTTATTGTTTATATGTGTGCATCCGTTATACAACTCACACGAGCAAGTCTTTGTTTGTCCTTACGTGTGGTTATTTTTGTTCTACGTTTTCCGTGTGTGTTCGGAAACGTCCTCACTCGCATGATGGTGTGCTTTGTGTTGTGTCCGCGCTTGCACATTGGTGTGCTTGAGTCTTAGCGCGATTAGTGACCATAGAGAGGTTCCATCTGTCCTCTCTTGGATTGTTATTTGGTTACATGGTTTTATACCATGATTGTGAGAATTTTGTTATTGACCAATTCTGACATTTGGTCACTCTTTTGACCATAAATCTTTCTACTTTTATTCGAATCTTGTTTTATTAATTGGAGTAGAAAGTAGACTTCCATACCTTTCTAACGGTATATTATTCGTAATATTTTATGACCGTTTGGTTTGGTTTTGAAGTCTCCAAAGAGACCACTGAAACAGAGCATCTCTGCTATTGTCCGTTTTTGACCTTTGGTCACTTAAATGACCAGAACTCTTTCTATAGAAATCAAAACCTCATTCTGTAAATTGGAGTAGAAATTAGACTTCCATACCTTTCTAAAGGTATATCATACGAAAGGTTTCGATATCGTTTGGTCATGTTTTGGGTCGCTTGTTTCTGGAGCTGGTGTGATATCCAGTGTGTTAGGCGACATGCAAGGCCACTTGTGCATGTCGCCTCCAATGTCGCCTTAGACATGTTTTTCTTCTCCAGAACATTAGGCGACATGGTAGGCCACTTCATATAGCCTCTCTTAGGCTACTTCCATGAGCCTCTCATAGGCGACTTCATGTAGCCTCTCATGTTGCCTGACACCAAAAACGGGACATTTTGGTCTTTTCGAGTCAGCTCGTTTTTCCCACTTTTAAAAACCCCTCTTTTTCTTCTTCTTCCCCAACTCTCCTAAATTTACAGAAACCCTAGAGAGAGAAAGAGAGAGTCTTGAGAGAGAAAGCTTCCTTGAGCTTCATTAACTCTCCAAACCCAAAACCCATCTCATTCTTGCATCATTCCACATCATTTGAGCATGGGTCTTCATTGTTTCATGACTAGGTAAGCAAGAACTTCCTTGAATATCATTTATTGTTCTTCTTACTCTAGATTAGGTATTTATTGCTTGATTAAATACCTTGACTCACTTTATTGCATATATTTATAAGTCTAAATTGCATGATTGAGTTTGTTTGTGATAGCTTACATGATTAGGTTGATTTTCCCTAAATAGCTAACCCTAGAACATTCTTGTGATATTGGTTGATGATTAGGTTGATAGATTAATGTTTATTTATCTAGTCAAGCTTTATTGAATGTTCATGTGGATTTAATTGACAATTAGGTTGTTGGAAAACCTCTACACAACTAATTGAGTTTCTTATTGATAGCTAGAATTTGGGACCACATTGCCCTTCTAGCTAAGTCTTTATGTTTTGCATTTAGACATTGTTGTTTATGCCTCATTGATTGTATTTCTTGATTGCACATTTATTGCCCTTGTTATTTATTGTGACAACTTGTGTTGGGTGGACTTGTTTGACAATTAGGTTGTTAGAATCCCTTTGCATCTAATTGAGTCCTTATGTATGGGCATGTAGGCATTGTTTGATAACTAGGTTGTTAAATTGCATTATAATATCTAGTTAAGCATTTTGTGTGTGGTCTTACACATTATTGCATTTGAGCATATTGTCTCACATTCACTTGGACTTTTATACTCTTCCTTGAGTCAAAGTCTTGTGGCTTCGAGGTGAAGTTGCACAAGCATTGAAGTCTTGCAACCAAGGTGTGGTTGGCAAGCATTGGTCAAGTGCCACTATAAAAGGCCCGTGGAGTAGAGTAGGAGGTGCTCACGCCAAGAGTAGTGTATCAGGGGATATCACTAGGGATTGAACCAAGAGTGGCGAGTGGTAGTGTCCATAGCCTGAGGTTATCTAGAGTGAGAGTCCGAGTATCACTTGAGGGTGTAATCTTTTATACATATAGTGGATTTCTGTGATCGTCTGTGGCTAGAAGGATAGCCCGTGGTTTTTCCCTTGTCGAAGGGTTTCCACGTCAAAATCAAGTGTTCTTTATATTTCCGCACTTTTACTTGATTTTGTATGTTTGTTTTAATTGGGTTATATGTTTAATATTGACTAATCGAAAAAGTTGGTAATAATCGATTAACAACCCATTCACCCCCCTCTAGGTTGTAGACACACGCTTGAGTAGTATTTTCAAGGAGTTTTCTCCCGGTTTTTGAGTGTAGATATTCGGACCGCACATATATTGTCTAATCTTGACAGATCTCGACATTCCATTATAGTAGTTGTAAATTGTAATACTTAAAAAAAAACACTTTTACAAAAACTAACATTTACTTTTTCTATAGTGGTAAATTCAATTGGCTTTTAAACAATGAAATAAATACTAAATATCACTAATATCCTCAAAATATCAAGGATATTTAAGAATATTTTTGATATCGTTATCGATATGATATTTACTTCCTTGATAAATGATGAATTGTATGAAACATGTACAAGTGTGTGCACCTTCCTAAGTCTTTTCAACAATTCAAAACTTACGGTTAGCACTGTTGGGGAATACCCCTCTTGTGTTTATTTGGTAATTTCATCGAACACCTTGTAGGTAAAAACACAAATAACCACAAACACCATCCAAGACATTGTTTGAATGGACTTATAAGAACAAAAGAAAGTAATATTACTAAGAGCAAGCGAAACCATAACACAACACAAGCAATTTTTTACGTAGTTCACCAAATGGCTATGTCCACAAAGACACTGATTTCACTAGATAATAAGAATGACAAGTACAAGAGATTACCTATATCTCACAATCTATCTCTCTCCATGTAGGTCTCAATCCTTCAACCTTACAATCCTCTTTGTTCTAGGGTTTTCTCTCTTTATTGTCTCTACACATTTGTTTGCAAACTTAGTCTAATAGTTCTCCTAACAACTCACTTATATAGTAAAAGACTTTTAACTAATTACAATAAAGCCCACTAAAATCCAAAATTACAAATATGCCTTAAATACAAAATACATGTTCTTTGAGACAAACATCAACAATCTCTACCTTGTCGAAAAGAAACTTCAACCCTTGAAAATCATTGGTTAACACCGTGTTTATAACACCTCCAATTTGATAAGAAACCCCTTGTCTCAACATACGTCAAGTGGTGAGGAGCCCACCTAAAATAAACAAGAGCTAAGGTTTAGCAAGCTTAGGCAATGCTCAAACTTGTCTTTTGTAACAGACTTGGTAAGCATATTGGATGCATTCTCATTCGTGTGAATCTTCTCAATAGAGACTTCACCTGAGACAATCCAATCTATAATCATATGGAATCAGATGTCAATGTGTTTGGTTCTCACATGGAACACTTGATTCTTGGTTAGAGCAATAACACTTTGACTATCACATCTAAACAACACCTGAATTTTCACCAATCTCATATCATTCACCAAACCCCTCAATGAAATTGTTTCCTTTGATGCTTCCGTGATTGCCATGTATTCCGCTTCAATAGTAGATAATGTACTAGTAAGTTGGAGTACAAACCTCCAACTAATCGGTATATCCGCACATGTAAATACATATCCCATTTTATACCTCATATTGTTTAAGTCACCCGCATAATTGGAATCAACAAACCCAACAACATTAGCGCTTCACCATGTTTTCTTTCAAACATAATTCTCAACTCCTTAGTACCCTTCAAATAAAGCAAAACCCATTTAATGCCATTAACTTGGATCGAACCACGCACGTGGACTATGAAAAATCCTAGAGCGACATTAACTTGGATCAAGCCACCACATGTGGACTGCACCAAGGCTAAAGGCGAGCTATGCCAAGTCCTTGTGCGACTTTTAATTAACGTAGATTGAACCACTACATATGGATTGTGCCAAGTCCTTATATGACCTTGAATTAATGTGGATTGAACCGCTACATATGGATTGTGCCAAATTTTTGTGCGACCTTGAATTAGCGTGGATTGAACCACTACATATGGACTATGCCAAGTCCTTATGAGACCTTGAATTGACATGGATTGAACCATTACATGTGGACAGTGCAAAGTCCTTGAGCGACTTCGAATTAATTTGGATCGACCCACTCCAGGTAGACTACGTCAAGCTAAAACAATACTTGAAGCATACCGCATAGTGCGGAAGGTTTTAAAAATTGATGCAGCATGTTTTCAATCAGAATGACACCAATGGCCTATTACAAAATATGACACAAAATGTTCGACTTAACGAGGACATCAAGCTACATAGTGAAGTTGTCTTTTAAGGTCAACTTCAACCTCCTCTTTCAATTTGGCTGACTAACAAGTCTCAATACCCTTAACTCATATCGCTGCTAGCTCCACCATATGATTTGCCACTAGATCTGCCGCATTCAAACCCACAACAATAGGCATGTCGCTCATTTTGCTGATATATGTTTGAATTTCACCTTAATCAAACTGAAGTCCCATTATGGGGAACCTAGTAGCACCTTCATCTTCCACCTGGTAAGGTAGATCTTCTTTTTAGTATGAAACTCAGTCTGTAGTAAGATGAAAAAGGGAAACCAGATAAGTAAATGATGCTCAATTGTTCGGAAGAATTTTATTTTATGATGCTCAATTATTCACAAGAGTTTTATTTTGTTAACATAACAAGATCACCCTGACTGCCTCCTCTGATGAGTTTTCTTGCAAGTCTTCAATGTTTCATGGTTCAACATTGAAGACTGGGTGGACTTCTGTCATTGACAAATTTTTTCAAACCTCGGAATTTAAGCTCGGAGGTAGGGATGGCAATTGAGCGGGTTTGAGAAGGGGTGGCCCTCCCGCACCCCACCCCATTTATTTTTTAAAAACTCATCCCCTCATAAAACCCCACAATAGTTGGTGCGGGGCGTGATATGATTTCCCCTTCCCCATTTATCAAAATTAATTATTAAAATAAAAAATATATAACCCGATGAATGTGATAATATATAAAGTAATTCCAAAAAACTATTGAAAATCATTTCATAAACATTAAAAATAAACATAAATCTTACAAATAAACAAATAAATTCAATCATTTTTAAACATAAACATTCAAAGAAAAAAAACTAAAAACTAAAAAATAAGGTTTATATTTTAAACGGGGCAAGGTGGGGTAGGGATTATAAAACTCATCTCCGACCCATACCCATTAAGGGTTTTACTATGTATCCTCATCTCCGCTTTATCTCTACCAAATTGAAACTCATCACCACCCTATAAGTGCCGGTCCCCACGGGTTATTTTGTCATCTTTACTTGGAGGAAGACCTCGCCATGACCTCACATAGAAGGGACATTTCCCGATTATTTTGAGGTTTGTTTGCCACGAATTTCGAGGCAAGTCGAAACTACTGATTAATGATTTGGGACATTCACACAGTTTGTATTGACGTATTGCTATGAATGACATGCCAAAATTGTCACTCCTCTGATATTGTCACTCAGGCTTCATGGGTCTTACCTCGTTACAACCTCGATATGAGACAAGACGTGACAAGGTCGGACACCCTAAGTCTAATATAAGCAATTGGAAAGCACTAGAAAAGCGTGCATATGTGCCTAACGGGTATGGGAAGATCTCAGACTACTTTACACGAACTTAAAGGGTATGTGGTGAGTTTGGTTGAAACCTAGGTCGCCTAAAAGTTTCCCTAGTAGGTGGAAAGGTATGAAACGTAGAGTTTCGGCTCCAAATACACTCATGGAAACTCGTAGGGCCATGATGGTGATGTATTGAAGAGGTTGGTTGATGAATAAGAGTCTGCAACTGACCACTCACATTAAAACAAGAGATAAGAGTCCAACTTCCTTAAAACTAGGAAATGATTAGTTTCAGTTGAGATATTATATAAGCAGAACTCTTGGCACTCTAAGAGTTGACTCAGTCAACCTTTCATCCATCAATAAGAACTTGACACGTCAAATTTTGACCTGGTCCAAAGCAACCTAGTCAGCGGCCACATCAGTTGGCCAACACCTTGTGACCCAGCCACATCAGATGGTCAACCAACCACGTCATCTAGTCAACACCTTGTCACCATCCAGGTCAACCGGTAAACATCATGAAGACATGATTTTAACAACACTTCTTCTGCACGAACAAGGGTGGTTTTCATCCCATTTTTCTCCCCCATATCCTTGAAACATGTACCCATAACTAGTAGTGGGAAAATGGGAGGTCCAACTCACTAAAATGGGTGCTACAAATACAAAAAAGGAAAATATTGTAAGAGGGATGAAACACGAAGAGAACATATCCTCTGAACCCTATTCGTCTACATTTTCTTGTAAAATAATCAACCAAAATGAATACACACTGAATTTGCACTTATCATGTTTTTGGTCTCTGTGTTTTCCCAACTTGTATGTTTATGTTGATTTTATTTTATGATTATCATGTTTATTGGTAATTAAAGTAGAATCCCACTGGCTCGATATTGGTTCGATTTTGTCTTTTTGATACACCTAGATTAAACCTCAAAATTACTCCTCACCTTCTGTTAACAGGGTTTTTTGGCAAGGGTCCAAAAAAGATTTTTTCACCAAGTAACCACCTGGTAGGGACCATTCCCAGCTCCCAGGTACCCAACATGATCAATACCGCTACCTTGGAAGAATCGATACCCGGTAGGGCCAGAACCTCGACTGTCTGTCTATCTAGAACAGGCACCAGAAATATGAACCAGGAAGAGCATGTACATCTACCCTAACACCTGGTGAAGCTGGTACCGTGATACCATGCACCCAGTACCTCGCATATACCTGGTGCCTCCTACCTGGCACCTAGGTATCGCGACATGTATCCAGTACCCCAAGATACCTCAATATCTACCTGGTGCCTGAATACCTCGATATCTGTCTGGTACCCCGATACCTTAACATCAGCTCGGAATCCACCATAGACAGATATCCTACTCGCCGAGCAGGAAGAATGTCGCCACGAAGCCACTAACATGCTAGAACAAGCGCCACGCCAGCGAAAAGGGATTGGTACACCAGAGTATCTCGCCTGAAGGGAAGAAGCCTGCAACACCATCTGACCTCATTAATGGCCATTCACAACGCCATTAATGAGGGAATCGGTCAACTCTATTAATGGAGATAATCAGACACATTAATGAGAAGACCAGTCAACCCTTTAATGGCCATTCACAACGCCATTAATGAAGGAAACAGTCAACTCTATTAATGGAGTTAATCAGCCCCATTAATGAGAAGATCAGTCAACTCTTTAATGGTCATTCACAACGCCATTAATGAGGGAATCAGTGAACTCTATTAATGAAGATAATCAGCCCCATTAATGAGAAGACCAGTCAACTCTTTAATGGCCATTCCCAACGCCATTAATGAGAGAATATTCAACTCCATTAATGTTAGGTCAACGTTCCTTTGATTGCGAATTAATTAGTGGAGTGAGCAACAAGAATCAGAACATATAAATATGACCAAGTTCTCTCCAAGAAGGGGGGTTCGAACAAAAAACACAATTCACCAGCTGGGGTTCTGACTTCGCCACCACCTCTATCCAATTTCTCCATCTCAAGGGTTCCAACATTCTGCAACATCCCTCCAACATCTCCATGTCTCCAAGATGCCTCCGATCCCAGATTTCATCCATTTATCCACCAGAAATACAGGTCGACATCTCTCACCATTGTATCGACTACTATGTATGTCAGTTTTCGCCATGAATGTACCGGTACCAAATGGTACCCCTCTAACTGTGACCTACCAAGACTCAGTTTGTATTAATGTAAGCTCTCTGGAGCACCTCTCGTAATATATAAATATAAAGAAGAGTCTTTCTTCTTCCTATGGATACTGCCTGGGGGTTTTTCAGCATGTGATCAATCGTGATGCTTTTTCCCTCTAGGTCAGTCCACCACTACTAAAAGAGTTGTTATTCTCTCATCTATCTCCTTGTTATGAATGCATGTAAGCGTGCTAGGCACCGACCATGCTGGTCCTAGCTCTCGTGTACCTCTCCTAGCTCATTATCTGGGTCGGGGGAATATTGAAGGCACCTAGAGAGGTGACTAGGTACCAGTATCAGATACCAAGACCGGGTACCAGCCTACTGCACCAGATGGGATGGATGATTATTCTCCTACCATGGCATCTATCTCGCCTTCACTCTTACCAGAATCACGGTACGAATACCTACTCATCTGCTGCCCCCTCCGGGGTAACGGGTTGAGGGTGTTAACTGAAATTTTGCTTCCCGAGTGGATTTTTCTGTTAACACCTTCCTTTCAGGTGTATTTCAGGTTGATCTGAACCAGTTCTCTGCAAGAACCACCTCGTAGATTCTAATTAACAAAAAATTGTCGTTAACATCCACAACCACTTTTTGTTCTAGGGTTTTCTCTCTTTGTTATCTCTACACATTTGTTTGTACACTTAGTCTAAGAGCTTTTCTAGGGGTGGGCACATATCAGTTTAGTTCGGTTTTGGCCAAAACCGTATTGAACCGACATATTTTTGGTTTTTGAAAAAGAATAGGTTTGAATCGTTTTGAACCTGAAAACCGATTTAAACCGAACACATTTATCTCGGTTCGGTTCAGTTCAATTCAATTCGATTTTTGGATTATTGGGCTATGGAGGTTTTTTTATATATGGTTTTTAATTTTTTTTGGGTCTTTAAGCTGCTGTTTTGGCATTTGGACTTAAACTTTTTTAAGAAAACATAATCTGTTAAAAAATAATTGAAACAAATTACAACCCAATTTTCAATCCAAATCTAAAATTTCAATCATATTCAGTTTACATACTCAATCAAAATATAAAATCTTCATAATTTCTATAATATAGAAGTCCAAAAATGCATTATATAATGTAGTTCAAAATAAAACATCATCAACAAACACTCTATAATAAACTTAAACTTCACAAAATAATTCATTAAGACAATTCGGTTTATTCGGGTTTCAAATTTCAATTCGGTTTGAACCGAATAGAAGATATGAATCGAACCAAACACCATTTTTCTATTCGGTTCAATTCGATTCCGGTTTTTGTGCCCTTCCCTAAGCTCTTCTAACAACTCATTTATATAGTAAGAGACTTTTAACTAATTACAACAAAACCCAATAAAACCCATTAAAACCCAAAATTACATGTTCTTTAAGACAAACATCAACAAGAACTTACTATTTGTAATCCATTATTTTGAAGATTTCAATATGTTCATTGAGTTACTCAAAATTTAATATATTTTTCTTAAAAAAAATGATCACTTTTTTATTTAAAAAAATTACGACTTCACGTTTTTTTTCAAAAACATGATTACACGTTTTCGAAACAATGATTTCATGTTGTTTCAAAACAATAATTTTACGATTTTCCTTAAAAGATGATTTCATGTTGTTTAAACACAAAACAATCTCAAAATTTGTTTTTAAAGTTTTTTCTTATGATTTTAACAAAAAACTTAGCCAATTGATCAAATAATCTAAAACCCTTGATAATTAGCTGTTTTGTACTAAAAGAATGGTTAATGAAATAGAGTTACACACCTTCAAGGCTTCAACACTTGTCACCAAATCCAAAAGTTTTTTCTCCGATAAATTCAAACATTGTGGAAGAAACACTCAATCGATCTTGTTATTGAAATTCGTCCCTATAGTTTTAATCTTTGTTTTTTGCAACAAACGAATGATTTTTAAGTTAAGATTAGTTGTGATTTTGTAGAGATTCGAAGAGGAAAAGAAGAGGAGGAATGAAAATGAAGAATAAAGATGATGATAGTGAGGTGAGGGTATTCGGTAATTTTATGGCTATGTAAAATGTAATTTTGCAGGTGGTTATTATTACCGATCAAAACTTTGTTTGTGGTCAAAAATAAATTCCATATAAATTATATGGTCATATTCATAAAAACTCGCGAAAACAAACTTCGTTTGGGTTTTGGGTATTTGATTAAAGTGAAGATGGTGAGACGAGACAGTGAAAGAGTAAAGAAGATGCTGCCATTAAAGCTGGTACGGTCTCTGGTGTTAGGAGAGAGTCTTGTTCAATCACAGAATAACGATGAATCAGAATCATCAGCCACTAAAACAAAAACACCACTTCTCGTGTTTCTTCCGACGAAAGAACTTGTCTCCGATACTTACAGATTAGCCACCATCGCCAGAGAAATGGGCATGGATTTGTATCCAACCCCTTCACTTTCTCACATCATTTTCTCATACCCATTTTCTGGATCATCATCTTCACCATCACATTCTTCTTCCTCTTCCTCTTGGTCTTCAATTTCATTGTCTTCCTCTTTGATTCTACCAAACGACGCCGTTCCACTCCCTTTCCCTTCTCTCACTACTTCCTCTATTTCCCATCTCCGCTCCTTTGTTTCTCTCTCTAAAGGCTTCTTCAAGCTCGTTTTTTTGCCCCACAATCACAATTCTAATTCCACACACCTTAATGTTGAGAATTCTTCTCCTAGTCACTGGAATTGTTGTTCTTTTTCTCTCTTTTCTAGGTTAAATTCTGATCGAATTGACACGATGGACGCGTTTTCTCGGGCTCTGGCTGGAATGGGTTGGACCCTTTTCAAGACCAAGAAAAACCCATCACCAGATTCTGCTCCTGCTGCTAAGTCTGTGTTTTTCTTTAGGAAAGTGGATTCGGGTCGGGTACGGGCTTTGAGAGACAATGGTGGGTGTAGGATTAGGGAGCTGAGGTTGCCTCCGTTGGATTTTAGAAATGCCCCTTTGAGGATTTTGCAGTATATTATTCTAATGACTGATGATGTCTTCTATCTCGCATGAATCTGTATGTGTTTTCCTCTCTTTATTGCTTTCTTGTATTTGTTGCCTCGTTAAAATATTATCTTTTATGTTGTTATGATATCTAGTTAGTGGAATAATTTGTTTAGGTGAAATCTTGATCCATTTTATTTGTTTGTTTGTCTGTCTCTTAGTGCTTTCTTTTGTTTTAATGCGAAAATAGTACCAAAGAGAAGAGATTATGAACTCTTGTTTGTCTATTTAGTTTGCATTTGTGAAGTTGAGTTGGGGTACCAAAAACCAGTGTAAAAACCACCATTCACACTACAATACTGCTAAGAATGCAATGCAAATACTTAGGGCTGTCCTTAAGGTAGGGTGATTGCAAATAACGTCCAAAGGAAAGATCAGGTCGCGCTTGCGCTTACTTTGCCACTGTTAGTTTTGTCATGTGCAAAACTGACCTTGAGAGTTTATACCAACTGATCCTCTACGGTTCAGTGGCTTCTATAGTTTGGGACAAAATGTCTGTCCCCTAATCTGGACGGTCAAAGTCGACCACATGCTGCTCCTTTTTGGTGGACAGTTTGGCTACGTTTAGGTGATGAAAGAAGGCAGCTGCATTGTCGGAATGTGCTGAGTTGTTCTCCTTTTTGGGTGATATGTATTGAAAGAAACTGAAGGGTTTTTGAAGATTACAAAGGGGAAGAAGTCCGTTTGTTGGGCATCAATATCTGCATCTATTTCTTCAGAGTTTCAGAGATGTCACTTTTCTTTATTTAATAAAACTGGGAGGCAATGGTGGCTTGAATGGTTTTTGTTTTGGTTTTTTATTGTTTTCCTACGTTTCTTTTCAAAACCAGTTTATAGATTCCATCCATGTGAATCTTACAATTAAAATGTCCTTTTCATGGATAGTCTTCGGCAGTGAATTGCTTATTCTCACATTTTGGTATAATAATTTAAAATTTTGACTTAAATCTATATCTTCAATATATAATGTAACTGTTTTTGTTCATGATTTGTAAAAGAAAAAAAAAGTAAAATAAAGTCTTTTTGATGAAAACATTGATGAGAACTGCAGGAATCACAATAGGGATATGGGAACTATGGTACAACTAACTGAATCATTTGCACATTAACTTCACATTTTCTGAAAGTTCATTTGCTGTTTCAGAAGCAAACGGGCTCTTTCCTTTTGGTTATTTATTTTAAGAAAGTGTGTGATTTTGTTTCCTTTGTAGTGATGGATAGACACTGCCTATCTTATTCTTGATTGAAAACAAATAGTCATTTTCTTTTGATAGGACTCATAATAGTCATTTTCATTCTCATGTGTATAGTCACTGCATCACTGGAGATTTGCCATCCTAATAACCATTATATCTTGACTGAGATAAGAATTATTGGCGTGTTTTAGTAGATTGTTAGCAAGTTTCTACTGTATTTTGCAATGGAGTCATTGTTGCATAGTTCTTCAGTAATTTTTGAACCATGCTCAAACTGTTTGGTAGTGAAATTGTTTTCTTCTATTTCACATGATTGTACTCATTATTGTGCTGTTGTTAATACAGTAGAATTTTTTTCTTATAATATATACTCGTAGAGTCATGGTACATTATTCATGCTAGGAAAACTATGAGAATTTACATACTTGAGGACCAAGAGATATTTTTTGAAGATTTGGTATTCTTTGGACCGGTGGAGACGTGGAGTTAAAATGTAAATTTGGTGGTTGTTGAAGGCACATCATCTTGCTAGAGATTAATATCGTCTTCCTGCAGAAGTATGGCTCCTAAAAAAAAATTATTTATTTTTTTGATATTCAGAAATCTCTTGACCTTTCTTTGTTAAATGGACTGAACTGGGGCTATTGTTGGAATGTACAACTTCGGTAATCTGGAAACTCGTGGTAAATATCTTCCAAGTTGGTTGCCTCAAAAGGATTTGAACCCAATTTCTTGATGGAACTAATGCTATGTTTGAAATTGCTCTAGCTGAAGAAGTAAACACTTATAGTTTATCTTAAGAAATAATTTGTTTATAAAGAAAACAAGCGTAGTGTTTGGTAACCTCAATTTTAAAATATACTTTGTTTTTGACATGGTTTTGTAAAATGATGATGTTTCCCAATGTTTTTCTTATTATTATATATATATATATATATATATATATATATAATAGATGCTTTGATACATATTGGTTGCATATTAACTAAAAACTAAGATTTATGTTGTGACATTACCATGTTAATGGATGGCTCTAATAGATTTTGAATATGAATTTGTAAAATTGTTGTAACTGATGAAGTTGTCATACAGGATTTGGGGTTTGAGAAGAGTTTGTATGTTTGTAGAGCAACTGGACAAAGGCAGAGCATGAGCAGGGACGATGATAAGTCACATTTCACCAAGTTTCCTTATCATTTTTTACATCTCTGTCATGTTCATGTCTGGTTTATTCACAATTTAAAGGTTGGGATTGCATACTTTGTAACAGGATAGTAACTGAGAGCAAAAAACAAGTTGTAACGGTTGAAATATAGAATTATTGTATTGATTAAACAGCGATATACAGGACCGAGCATTGCATTGTCAACTTACAAACCCACGTCATTTGATAAAAATGAACGGTAATTGGATAAATTATTGACGGATTCGATTGAAAATTTGACTATCAAAATCATTGAAGTTTGATAGAGCTTGAATTGCTTTAATGATTTAGATTTGTCAAGTTTTTAACTCTTTAAAGGTTCCAATCAAATTGCTTTCCTTTCCTTCCAACTTTCAAATGAAGTTATACTGTACCGATCTGTATTAGCAACTCAAATATTATATAAATGACCGACATATGAAGAAAGTAATAATGATCACTTTAATGATTTAGATTAAGATTAGTCAAGTTTTTAGCACTTTAAAGGTTCTAATCAAATTGCTTTCCTTCAACTTTCAAATGAAGTTATATTGTACCAATCTATATTAGCCACTCGAATATTATATAAATTTAAATTTGGGGTAGATTAAATGACAAAAGTAAGAATGATCACCTGAGTATATATTGATATCAATATATCGAGAAGAATCTTGATGCAGCTATCACTAAATTCCCATGAGGGACATCGTTTCCCTAATCACCATTAGGTCAAAAGCCCATATGCAAATCTGTAACGTAAAGCCCCAAGAAGCTAATTTCTACTTGGTGGTTCCAAACTCTACTTTAAACTCTTAAATGCCTAAGCTTGGTGGTGGTTTGAAACTTTAAAACGACAGTGTACGTATAAGGTTGTATGAATTTCAACAATAATTCCAGATGATAAGCATATAACCCTTGGAAGGGGAGATTTATGATATTCTACACAAATAATGGGCTTATCCATAGCTCATTGTTTACATGTGAATTACAGAGGCATACAATAACCTAAGTTCTGAATGGCATCACGTAAATTTGAAAGCTACTATTTGAACTTTTACCATCTGGTAATGACCAAAAAAGAAACAGGAGAAAAAAAAGAAACAGGAAAACAAAATATTGACCTTATATGCATTAACAAACAATACACCAACAAATCATGTTGTATGAGCACCATGCGTTCGTGAAGCCCATATACCAAACACAAGAAACCAGAAGACAAACAAGATAGCCCAGTAGCGTGCAGGTCCATACTTGATTCTAGTAAGCACAAACTGCAAGTTTCAAAAGCATGGATATTAGCACCAATTACCAGTTTGTTCCAAACTTCACTAATGATACATACAGTTGGTTGTCTTCTCTTAAGCATATATTCTCAAACAAATGAATGACAAAGAGAACAAAGACTGAAATTCAAAATCACACACACAAATTAAGGGGAACATAACATTAGCTTAAAGATTCAAAAATGATCTCAGTCTTCAATTAGCTATGTCATTGACAGAGTTAAATAATGAAACAGCAGCCCAGCCTTTCTATAATAACTCTTTTAGGCCACAGCCACAAAGACAAGCAAACTCATACAGAAACTAAAAACCCATACTAAAAAACAAAATTTTGGAACCCAAAGGTAAAAATCATCTGAAGTGAACAAAGATTTTGGCTTCTGTTTTGACAAATGGAGTCCAATCTCTCCCCAAATGAAACAACACTGGTTGACTTTTCAATAAAAATCATCCTCTGAAAATTACACACGGTTTCTGCTGTTGTTTCTGCCAAATTTCACATATATATCTTTTTAAATAAAGAATGTTAGACAACCAGAATATGTCTATGAGTACCACAGATCCTAAACCATTTGCTATGATTTTCAGGAAATGTATTTAAAGTTATGGAGGTCTTAACTCCAGATCTCAAGGAAGTTTTGTACTAATTGCACCATCTATACCAATAAAACTGTAACATCATTGGGTGATGTCCCAATAATGTCACTCCTCAACAATGACAAAGCAGTTCAAGACTAGTAAAAATCTTCCATGTCCATGTAATCATTCATTCGTCAAGGATTTCAAACTGGACAAGCCAACAAAAATTGAACTACAGTACATCTTAACAGATGCTATTTGAGTAAAACCAGATTACACATGTGACATGACAAATGTGAAACCAAATGCAATAGAATTTAAGCTACTTACAAAGCGAAAGAAGACCACAACTGTTAGAGCACAAATGCTTCCAAGGAGAATATGAAGACCGCTTCTAGCGGTTTTCTGCACACCAAAGTGGAATCTGTCAGATAAGGCATATAAAAAACTCAAGGTGACAGGTGACTAAAGTGTTTGACACTTCGATATAATCACACACTACGAAAGAACAAGTCAATATATATAAAGGGAAATAACAATGGTAATGATAATGATAATGCCTAAATTCAGTACATCCAATAAAATTCATAATAGAAGAAAACTTAGTCTAAGGCTCTGTTTGTTTCAATGGAAATATTTTACCCCACATAAAAAATTCGATTCAAGACTTTTTTGTTCTATTCGAGTGGAAACTAGATTTGCATTTATTAAAGGAGATTATAATATTAAACACAGTTTCTTAGACAAGAATATTACATGAATTGTTATTGACACTGTATCTTTGATCACTTTAGTAACTGTGTACAAGTCATACCAATTGCCACAACCACGCAATGAAAAATATGCTAATGGATAAGCACAATAATATACCATTTATACCAACTAAACAAATATGCTAATGGATAAGCACAATAATATACCATTTATACCAACTAAACACAACAGATAAGATGCCATTTAATCCAATGAAGAAAAATAGATAATATAGCATTAAAACCAACATAAGCTAATAGAAAGCAAACTTAAGACTCATTACACAAATTGGCAAACAACTAAATGCCAGATGCCCATAAGCTAATAGAAAGCAAACTTAAGACTCATTACACAAATTGGCAAACAGCTAAATGCCAGATGCCAAGTTGCCAACTAAAACCAGCCTGATGACACAAAACTATGCTATTAGTACAGAAAGCTTTTATTTACTAAGCCTTTGTGTCAAGTAAAAACTGTATCCATTACCCATCCTGATGATTATAAGTTGGCAATTATTACAAAAATAAAAAATTACTGCAAATCTTCCTCTTCTGACTAAACAGGTATAAACCTTTTATTAACTGCATTTCCATACTCAGAGAACTAAATACTAAAGTTAAATATCTACAACTATATTGATGAATTATAATGACTAAACAGATACAAGCCTCAACACACCTTTCCAACACGAGGAGCAATGAGCCATGCAAGAGTGACAGTAAGTAGCCCCGTAGCAAGCAAAATTCCAGTTCCTTCCACAGCCCATTTGGTAGCCGGATTTTCGGCAGTAACGACATCTTCAGTGACAGTATTCATAGGTTGTTCAGAAACAACCTGTGAAGCTGCATTAGAATTATTATTATGATTATTATTATTATTACTACTATGTGGACTAAACCACAATGAAATCTCACTTAGCCGTAGCCTTCTTATAGCAGCAACAGCATCAGCATCAACACCTGAATTTGTATGCACTTGTGCCAAAGTGGGTTCTCCACTGGCAGTTCGGTCTCTTAATACTTCATAATCCTTTAAAGAAGCCATAACTTTTCTGAAGTCAGCAATCCTTATATTTTTAGCAAGATTCCCACAGATTTCGCAAACGGTGGATCCATGATTCACAAACCATTTAAGGGCACATGCGTAGTGCACTAAAGCAAGATCATTTTTACATGAACAACCAAGTTCAATTAAGGCATCCTGATTGTGACATGCACCCATTTCTAAATCGGTATTACAAATGAAAACTTCCCCGTCGGGGCTTATGAACTCGACAAAACCAGATTCTCTCTGAACATTTTGAGCAGCCTCATTATCGTTTTGGACATGTTTGACATCAGATTTTATCTCTACCTTACTTTCCCGTGCTTCTTGTAATGGAGTAGTAATGCCCAGAAAGCTTAACGCAGCATCTCCTAGTTTATCAGATTCAGCACATTGGCAAACACGACATGTTGCCAAGCCTGCCTCCTTGTCAATACTGTAACGTGAATACGTCCCAGAATTTTCCGTCTCAACTGTGCAAACTTCATTGCTGACTCCAACAACGTTTGTTTGTGATAGATTTTCCTTAGCCATCACACCAGTTGATGCTGTCATAGTGTCATGTATCTAAAAAACTGAGTTTCACAACAACTGCCTTAAATCTTTATACCTAATTGACTTCATGATAAAAAAGAGAACATCCGTAACTCCATAGAAGAAAGGAAGAATAAACCAGTGCCTCAGTGTAAGTTAAGAGAAAAGTCAGTTCCTCCTGGTTAAAAATAAGACGATACATTAATTTAAAAAGGCAAAATATGAACAACTCCGATAAAATCCCGTGTAGACAAGTGAAAAAACGCATTGAAAAAGGAAATTTCAATTTCCCAATTATATATATATATATATATATATATATATATATATATATTTTTCCATTATCAAATCTATATCGTCAACTTCCCCAAAAAACAATCATGTAAGAGTTATATAGAACAGCTAAAACAACAAACAAGTATGCATTCTCAATGTAAGTCGATAGAATTGCGTCGCAGAGGTTGAATTATAAATGTAAACAGACTGATAAATTGCTAATACTATAAAAATTTTATTTTAAAAAAAACCCTAAAATGAAGAAGAATATAAAACCTTGAAAAATGGGAGTGGAAGAAGAAAGGAAGCAGATCGATGAGCGATGCGCAAAATGAGAGTGATTTGTGAATCGATTCTAGGTTCTTCAAGCACTTCTTGAACCAAATATACTGTTGCTTGATCTAACTACTCTACTCGTCTACTCTTACAATTCACTGTCCATTTTCGACCGTGATCTTCGGACACCACCGTATCTTTTCAATTCATTTTCCACGGAAATAATGTTTTCCTAAACATTATTTTTCCCTTTCATGTTTCGGTATTTTCCATTTTTCCCCTCATGTTTCTGTATTCGCCAAACAATGTCTGAGGTTTTTTTTTTTTTTTTTTAAAGTATTACAGCATTATATAAATTCAGAGTTTTTAGGAAGACAGGGGAATTCGAATCTGCAACCTCATGGTACAAGTGTAAGAGGTTAACCACCGGACCAACCTCAATTCATCCAACAATGTTTGAAGTTAAGAAGTCTCTTATTCACACAAATTCTATTACATTAACTGAAGTAAGATCAATAAAAGTGATAAGTTCTATTTTAAATAGGGGTGTGCAAGATCCAATTTAATTCAATAGGATCCATTGAATCCGATCAAATCCATTGGATTGGATTCGATTTGAAAATATGATTGAATCAGATTAGATTATAAATTCTAAAATCATTGGATCAGACTGAATCTTGAATTTCCATGTGAAAATACATCAAATCCACTGGATCCGTCAATTTATTTTGCTTTATACAAATGAACATTGAGCAAATTTTGGATACTACTATTTTATTATGATAAATGGTTATATTTCAAACTTTTAGATTATGTTATTTATGTTATTTATGTTTGTGTTTAAAACTAATGTTTAAATTTGTTAAACTTTTTAAACGTTAAAGTGTACGGTTATGAATAATTATTGATTTTGTTAATTTTAGGATCCATTGAATTGGATCAGATCGGATTTATGTATTTTGCAATTGGATTAGATTGGATTGGATCTAAATGTAATTGGATTAGATTGTAATTTCTTCGATCAAATCAGATCGGATTGTAATTTCTTTGATCGGATCAGATCTTGGATCATGGCAAATCTAATGGATATGATCTGCCGCACACAGCACACCCCTATTTACAAATGTGATCATATATTCATATGTATATGAGTGATAAGAAACGATGAAATATCCATATCGATAGATATATGGGTATAACGATTTGGTGGAAATATCGATATCGATATATACAGTCTTTATATTGTCAGTTTGTCCTGATATAAAATATATCAGGACGAAGAATGTGGACCACAGATTATGAAGAAGTTTTGACAAGTGCATATACTTTGAGTCAAAGTATGTAAATCTAATGGTCCACATTCTTCGTCCTGATATATTTTATATCGGGACGAACTGACAATAGATAAATTGTCGATATATATATATATATATATATATATATATATATATATATATTGGCGTAAAATTTATAGAAAGTACAGAAATTTGGCTAAAACATTAATTTTTTTAATGAAACTTTAAAAATGGTTAAAATAGTAAATAATCCAACAAAAAACACATTTGTTTCAAATACATATAATATATAACAACTACTATAAATTATGAATATAATATACGTACATATGAGCCGTATAAATTGAAAATCTTCCAATAAAACTTCATTCTTTAATAGTTTTCATCATACAAGCCATAAAAAATTTAATAACAAAATGAAAATGAAGATTTAGGTGGTTCAAACCAAGGAACTTAAAATCCGTCAAATCCATTGGATCCGCCAATTTATTTTGTCTTTTACAAATGAACATTTAGCAAATTTTGGATGCTATTGTAGTTTATTATGATAAATAGTTATATTTTAAACTTTTAGATGATTTTATTTATGTTTGTTTTTATAACTAATGTTTAAATTTATTAATTTTTTGAACTTTAAAATGTACATTTATGTATTAAATGTTTGTTAATTTTATTTGAAGTATCATATGAATAATTATTGATTTTAGTTAATTTTAGAAATATTTTAACTTATATATATATTAAGAATTGCTTCATATGAATGTGATCCATTTGATTGGATCAGATCAGATTTATGTATTTTACAATTTGATTGGATCTAAATGTAATTGGATCAGATCGGATTGTAATTTTTTTAATCTGATCAGATCAGATCTTGGATCATGGCAAATCTGTTGGATATGATCCCCCGCACATGTAAGCCCTAAAGTCGTGCAGCGGAATGGATTTTTAAAACTTTAAAAAAAATATTTAAGCTACTTTAAAACCATGTACGATATATAAGAATAAATAAAAGGTAAGATTCGAGATCATACCTCAAGGCTAACTCATTCGCTCTTTAATTCTTGAATTTGCTTTCCGATTTGTACCACTTGATCTTCCTCGCTATCTTCCAGGTTTCGGCAATTGTGTGTGGGCATGTCACAGGCTTCAGGAGGTTGTATGGAGGTTGAAGAAACAACACAAAACAACTCTTGCTTTGTGTATAGAGAATTCAGCAACTTGAATAATAACAGAACAAAAATAAAAACATTTTTTTTAGTTGGCCGCCCACAATTCTTGTTTCTCTTTTTATTTTTATTTTTTATGTTGTTGCTTTCAACGTGTTTCACCAACCTTGCTTTTATATGTTTTTAATAAAAATATATCTTTATATATTTTTAAAAACAATATACTAATCCTATTCCAAATAAGATAATTAGCATTTTAGTGTTTAAGTTAGTATAGGATTCCAAATCCCACATAACCCTAGTTCACTAAAAACTTGAACACTTGACATAGTTAGGAAATAAAATAATCTTATTATTTTATTCTTTGTCTCAGTCATGGTTCGAACCTGTAATCTTCAATTAATAATTAATCAATAATTCTCAATTATTAATTTATTAATTAAATAATCTAATTATTTAATTAATTTAATTATTAATATATTAATTAAATAATCTTATCATTTAATTAATTCCCTGAATAAATATGTGTCACTTTCGTGATACAATTAATTGGACAATCCAATTAATTAACAGTGACCCTTGTTACCTTCAACGTTCCGGAATAGTAAGGGGACCTAATGGACCCAAAGTCTTGAGCTCCAATAATTCTTAGAAAAATTAATTAAACTCTTTAATTAATATTTCATTATTATTAACCTCGGAGTTACTCCACTAAAAACCTGAGGCTGCACTCTTATAATTGTAGATGTTTTTACACAAACCAAAATTATAGTTGTCTATCGATATAGCTATTGCATACAGTATGATTCTCCACAAGTAGTTCAAATTAGAGCTAGGTCATAAAGTCCGTTATACCTCTCTAATTATATTTTTTCCATTAAGTACTATTGATTTTCTAACGAACAATAAATCCTAACTTCTTTTACGGAAGAAGGAGAGCGCTCATATTGTTCAAGCCTTGAATCAACCCTTAAGAGAATTACTATCTACTTCTCGCAAGAAGGAGTAGATTCCACTATCGTGTACAGACCTTCCCAGCCACAAGCCAAACTGCGATTCCAACATATGAAGTTATTAACCGTGAATGCAATTCCAATCTTACCCATAGTACATCAAAAACCATGATCTAACCTGAAGGAATCGATAAGACACTCAGGATTAAGATCACACATATATCCATCATTAGTCAATATATATGAATCTCATCATGTAACGGGTATTTGTGAGAGATTCATATAGATCGTGGCCTAGTCATATATGATCACATCATATAAGGTGCCTATATTCTCATATCACCATATTAGTCTAGGATAAGACTATCGTACATTACGGAATGAACCGCAGCTGTAGATTAACCACAAATAAAGTACTCAGCTCTATTTACTATCTACAGACTCTTTAGATTACTCATCTGAAACTGAATTTCTCTGTATATGACACTTATATACTCAGTTAGAGATTACATCCGGCAATCTTGGATGTTAAGTACATATGATATAAATGTATGAGACAGATTTATAAAATGAATAACCTACCCAACAATCTCCCACTTGCACTAAAATAGGTGAGACATATCTCGTAACCCTAGACCCTCTAAGTGACATTCAAACACTTTAGCTATTAAGGTCTTCGTAAATGGATCAACATGATTATGCAGCGACACTATCTCATAGTTGCATCACCCTTCTGCATTATCTCTCTGATGAGATGATATTTCCTCTCTATATGCTTCCATCTTCTGTGGCTTCTTGGTTCTTTAGAATTAGTCACAACACCATTGTTATCACAATAAAGTGTGATGGGCTTATCCAGATCTGGAACAACTTTCAGATCAGTCAAGAACTTACGGAGCTAGACAACCTTTTTAGCTGCTACATATTCGGCTTCCATGGTGGAGTCAGCAATACATGATTGTTTAACACTCATACATACTATGGCTCCACCACCAAGGGTGAAAACATATCCAGACGTGGATTTCCTAGAATCCCTATCTGACTGAAAATCAGAATATGTATATCTTAACGGGATCAAATCCTGCCCGGAATATACTAGCATATAGTTTCTCATTCTCCGAAGATACTTAAGAATGGCCTTTACAGCAACCCAACGATCTAATCCTGGGTTGAACTGAAACATACTGGTTACTCCCATTGGATGTCAGGTCTCGTGCATAACATATCATACATAAGACTGCCTACTGCAGACGCATATGGAACATGTCTCATATCCTCAACTTCTTGAGATGTCTTAGGACACTATTCCTTAGACAAGTGAACTCAGTGCCTAAAACGTAAATTACATTTCTTGGAGTTCTGCATCAAAAATCGCACAAGTATCTTGTCGATATACGATGCCTGAGATAATACTAAGAGTTTGTTCTTACGATCCCTAATTAATTATATCCTTATTACATAACTCGCATTTCCCAAATCATTCATTTGGAATTAGCTAGCCAGCCAGCCCTACCTTTACTCCCAACAATATCCCTACGTCATTCCCAATGAGTAGGATATCATCTACGTATAGGACTAAGAAAACTACTTTCTTGTCAATGATGCGTTTGTAGACACAAGACTCATCGACGTTTTGCTCAAAGCCATAGGTTTTGATAGCATTATCAAACCTGATGTTCCAAGATCTAGATGATTGCTTTAGTCTATAAATGGACCTTTGCAACTTGCAAACTTTTTGCTCTTGATTTGGAGATACGAATCCCTCTGGTTGTATCATGTAGATGCTCTCATCAAGATTGTCATTAAAAAATGCAGTCTTGACATCCATTTGCCAAATTTCGTAATCAAAATAGGCAGCAATGGATAAGAGAATCCTAATAGACTTAAACATGGTTATTGGCAAGAAGATCTCTTCATAATCGACCCCCTCATTTTGGGTATAACCCTTTGCCACTAGCATTGCCTTAAAGGTCTCTACCTTCCTATCTACTTCTCTCTTTCTTTTGTAGATCCACTTACACCTTATAAGTTTTATCCCATCCGGTAAATCTATAAGTTTCCAAACTGAGTTAAAGTTCATAGACTTCATCTAGAGATTCATGGCTTTAAGCAATTCCTCTTTATCGGGATCTTCCATTACATTCTTAAATGTCAATGGATTATCGACACTATCATAAGAGACGACATCTCGTCCTTCTGCAATACCTATATAACGTTTAGGTTGTCGTACAACCGTCGCACTACGACTCTGTGGTAGTGTATCATGATTAGGAATCATCTGACTATCAGATGTTAATGAATCAACAACTCTTGTTGACTGAGCACTGGTCTCACCAGGCTCCATCTCATTTAATACAATTTGGCTTCGAGGTTTATGATCACTCATATAGTTATCCTCAAGAAACATTGCATTTGTCGATACAAATACTTTGTTCTCCTCAAGACTATAGAAGTATCCACATATAGTCTCCTTGGAATAACCTAGAAATAAGCAGATCAAAGACTTAGGGTCTAGCTTTCCAGTTCTATTCTTCAGTACATGTACTTGACACCCCCATATGCGAAAATGTTGCAAACTAGCTTTACGACCATTCCACAACTCTAGGGGAGTCATAGGAACAGATTTGGAAAGGACTACATTCAAAATGTTAGTCGCTGTTTGTAGTGCCTATCCCCAAAAAGAATTTGGTAATGATGAGAAACTAATCTTATATCTCACCATTTCCATCAGGGTTCTGTTTCTCCTCTCTGCACCACCATTATGTTGTGGTGTTTCAGGAGCTATGAGTTGGGACACAATCCCATGCTCAACCAAGTAGTCTTCAAACTCTTGATCAAGATACTCACCTCCACAATCTGATCGTAGAGACTTGATAGTCTTACCTAATTGATTCTTAACTTCAGCTCAAAATTCTTTGAACTTTTTTAAAGTTTTCGACTTTCGTTGCATTAGGTAGACGTATATGTATCTAGAGTAGTCATCTATAAAGGTGACATAATACTTATAACCACCCATTGCGTTAACATTCATCGGTCCACAAACGTCAAAATGTATAAGCTCTAGTGGTTCTGTAGCTCTAAGCCTTTTTTCCAGTAAAAAGTCTATTAATCATTTTACCTTCTAAATAGGATTCGCAGACATGTAAGATGCCAACCTTTAACTGGCATAAAGGCCCGTTTTTAACTAGTCTGTCTTTCATGTCAAGGTTAATATGACCAAGTCTTAGATGCCATAGATACGTTTCATTATCTGGAGAAATATTTTGTCATTTTGTTTTAGGTTTTTCAACTTTAAACAATTCAGCATTGAACAGTGCTGTATGAATTAACGGTCTTAAAACATATAAGTTGTTTTCATTTAAACCTAAAGAAATATTTAAACCATTTCTAGAAATAATAAGTGACTTATTATTAAAAGAAATAGAATATAATTGTTCCAACATTTTGGACACAAAAATCAAATTCCTTATGAATCCAGGAATAAAATAAACAGAGTTTAAAATAATAAAACTATTTTCAAATTGGAGTCTAACTACTCCCACTGCTCTTGCTGACACGACATCCCATGACCCAACAAGCATAGAGAAGGCTTCCTCATCAAGCTCTGTCCAAGAATCGGTCCACTACAAAGAAGAGCAAACATGGTTAATGGCACATGAATCATTTATCCAATGTGAAGAATCATCTTCCACTAAACATGATTTAATAACATGTAAATCATATTTACCTTTTGCCTTTTTATTTTTGGCAACCTCCTCTAGATATTGAGGACAATTCGTCTTCTAATGTCCAACATTGTCGCAATGAAAACATTTTCCTTTGCCTTTATCCTTGTCGGTGGAGCCTGTAGGTGCCCTTCTTCTTGCTTTGGGCTTTCTTAGGTTTGGGTTTACCCTTAGCATTGCCAGCACACCTCTTCCTCTTCCTCTTCTTAGATCTAGAGGAAGATAGTTCAGCAATATTTTCCTCACCGGTCTTACCTTTGTTGTCCTTAGTCATAGACTCAAAGGTAGTGAGCTCATTAAGCAACTAAGTCAGACTGAACCTCAACTTGTTCATCCCATAGTTGCTTTTGAACCGATCGAAACTCTTCGAAAGAGTCATCAATATGATGCTCACCTGGCTAGGTTCATCAATGGCCCCGCCATTGACCTCTGTCGTGTTGAAATGGGACATTATGGTCAGGACATGTTCCCGAACAGATGCACCCTCCTTCATTCGAGCAAGCATTACGAAAGGAACAACTTTGTGCCGCTTTTGCTTAGAGGGTTGCCCGAACATAGTCTGCAATGACTCTATGATTTCGAATGCTGTAGTCATTGCCTCGTGTTTTGTAACAATCCCTTCTGTCATACTAGCTAACAGATAAGTTCAAGCCTTCTCATTAGTTGATACACATTTCGTGCAGCATTGACAGCAAGTTGTGGAGGACACTCCTCTATAAGCACAAACTTTAGGTCTTTGGTGACCAAAATTGCATTAATGTGATGTTTCCTTTTTGTGTAATTTTCTCCAGTTAGTTTGTCATTAGCAAAGATTTGTAATAGTGCAGAAGAAATTGCTGAAAAAACATGAATAAAGAATTTATTCAACCATACATTTAATTCATATGTCAATGTTTGGCATAAAATTAAATTTGATGTATGAACATATTTAATGAACAAGAAAATCCCTAATAACTGTTTCTATGCCACGACAATCCAACCTACCACAAGCAAGTGCCGTCTTAGGGTCGGTCTAATTCTTGCATGTTAAATCGAGACATTCTCAATCCAATGATTTACCAAAATAACTCTTATTCCTCTATCATTCAACCAACGTTTATTTCAGTTAGGTTTACAATGAATAAATTTAATTAAAACCTTATGAGTGTGACCCACCATTTCAGATCTCTTAAGCTTAACTTGAGAATTGCCGTCTTAGGGTTGGTCAATCCCAAAATATACTCAGAAACCTTATCCGTTAGGGAGTCAACCTTGGTATTGATTCTCATGGAGACCTTCCTTAAGGAAGACGAAAACAAATCCGTCTCGAGGCCTCACTTGAATCTCATGGTGTTGAACAAATGATGGAGATTACGGGATATAATGTCAAATATCTCTCTCCCACTC
Source organism: Dipteronia sinensis (assembly GCA_033220585.1). Taxonomy (NCBI): domain Eukaryota; kingdom Viridiplantae; phylum Streptophyta; class Magnoliopsida; order Sapindales; family Sapindaceae; genus Dipteronia; species Dipteronia sinensis. Next base: position 23,250,931 of record CM065640.1, on the reverse strand, counting down.
ACTATTTTAGAATTAGGGTTTTCAATTATTATTGCACCTAGATATTACTAAGATTAAACTGCTAATTTCAATCTAAATGTCTATGGCATATATAACAAAGTTATTAGAATCTTTTCTAATAACAAATGAACTATTCCAATTTTTAACTAATTAAAAATCTAGTTCATTATTCAAATTCTAATCTATGTAAACAATTTTATTAAGACTAGAATTATTTAATGTGATTTACCAAGTTTTAACTATTAAAACTAATCACATTATTAGGTCCAATTTTATTAGGGTTTTAATCTAATTAAATCTAATATTAAGTGAAGGACCTAATTAATATAACTAATTAAATGATTGAATTAATATACTAGTTATTAATGAGAATTACCAAGTTTTTACTCTATAAACTAATCTCATTATTAATAGCCAATTATGTGATTTGTCAATTTTTAATCATATTAAAAAAAAAAAAACACATAATGTGAATGGCTATTATGCATGTATGACATTTAATAAAATGCATGTGTAGGCACTACTAATCTATATGGCATGTGTATGCATGGCAATACTTTAATTATCACATAATAAAAGCATACATGAATTGACCGAGTACGATGCGTTTATCTAACTTAAAAAAATCTAATTACAAAAAATTATCCAAGGCATTCCTTGGTCTTCTTGTAATTCCATAATATTCAAGTCTTGTCTTTTGAACCTTCTGCATCTTTTGAGGTAGACTTGGTTTATTTTTAATGGATCCATCGCATGGATTAAATATCTCAAAGTCCAAATGTTACTCTAACATTTTTCGGAGACCCGGAATCTCCCAAAATCGATCCAAACACACTCGCATACACGCATGTGACTGTTGCACAAAATACACAACAATTGAATGTTGCACCAGTGTTGTTTCGCAAGACCTGTGCATGTGTTTTATTAACACACAACAATTGATTAACGCACAAACACCTATGCATGTGTTGTATTAACACACAACAATGGATTAACAAAAGTGATGCTGCTGCACACAACAATTGCGTGTTGCATTTGTGTGTTGCGCCACACTTATGCAAAGCAACAACAACACTTTTGTGTGACAATGGCGCACGTGTAGCTGCGCCATCGGACAACAGGTCCGTGCAGCTGCTATTCTTTGTCTTCCGGATCATCTTCTTCCTCGATTTACATCAACAAATGAAATAATTACAGCATATAAAAAAAATGATACAATCCGGAATTAATATTACATCAGAAAAATAATATTACATTTAATATCCAAAACCCTAAAACCCATCGTACCATAAAATTAACTATCAATCATGCTTTAAAAAAAATTAAAACATCATACATTCGATAGATTGTGTCTACACATATATACATGCAATTAATCAAGAACAAAGAACGATTTATTTGAATATATCGTACTAGGGCACTGATACCAATTGTAAGCCCTAGAGTCACGCAGCGAAAGAGATTTTTAAAACTTTTTAAAAATATTTAAGCGACTTTAAAACCATATAAGATATATAAGAATAAATAAAATGTAAGATTCGAAATCATACCTCAAGGCTAACTCCTTCGTTCTTTAATTCCTGAATTTGCTTTCCGATTTGTACCACTGGATCTTCATCGATATCTCACAGGTTTCGACAACTGCATATGGGCAAGTCACAGGCTTCAGGAGGTTGTATAGAGATCAAAGAAACAACACAAAACAACTCTTACTTTGTGTATAGAGAATTTGACCACTTGAATAATAAAAGAACAAAATTAAAAACCTTTTTTTTTAGTTGGCTGCTATGTTGCACGGATATTCCATATTGGAGAGGGAACTCGTATCCTGTCCGGATACACCCCCGATACTCCAGGATACGTATCCCATACACCATTTGGCGTATCCGTTGACTTTTTCTCAAGTTTGACTGTGGGATACAGCTAGGATACGGCGGGGATACGCGGGGATACAGTAAGGATATATCGAGGATACGTTTGAGGCAAAAATTTAATTATTTTAGTTTAAAACGGGGTCAAATTAAGATTTAACAAAGTTGAAGGATCAAATTAGAATTTTACAAATTAAGATTTGGGTTTTGTAATATGTTAGGACTTATATATGTTGGATTATGCTTTCATTTTGAATGGATTATTGGATTATGTTTTCATTTTGAAAGAATTATTGGATTATGTTTTTTGAGAATATGTTTTGAATGGATTATTGGATTATGTTTTCATTTTGAAAAGATTACTGGATTATGTTTATTGAGAATATGTTTTGAATGGATTATTGGATTATATTTTTATTTTGAAATTTGAATGGAATGGATTATTGGATTATGTTTATATAGAATATGTTTTGAATGAATTATTGGATTATATTTTTTTAAATATAAAATAAAAATATATATTATTTTAATTGATGTATCATGCCGTATCCATATCCTAGTTTTTAGAGATTTGTCATATCTACGTATCGTACCGTATTCATATCTCGTATCCGTGCAACCTCTGTTGGCTGCCAACAACTTTTGTTTTTTTGTTTTTATGTTGTTGCTTTCAACGTGTTTCACCAACCTTGCTTTTCTATGTTTTTAGTAAAAATATATCTTTATATATTTTTAACAACAAGATACTAATCATATTCCAAATAAGATAATTAGCATTTTAGTGTTCAAGTTAGTATAGGATTCTAAATCCCACATAACCCTAGTTCACTAAGACTTGAACACTTGACCTAGTTAGGAAATAAAATAATCTTATTATTTTATCCTTTGTCTCAGTCATAGTTCGAACCTGTAACCTTCAATTAATAATTAATTAATAATTCTCAATTATTAATTTATTAATTAAATAATCTAATTATTTAATTAATTTAATTATTCATATATTAATTAAATAATCTCATCATTTAATTAATTCTCTGAAAAAATATGTGTCACTTTCGTAACACAATTAATTGGACAATCCAATTAATTAACCGTGACCCTTGTTACCTTCAACGTTCCGAGCTAGAAAGGGGACCTAATGGACCCACAGTCTTAAGCTCCAATAATCCTTAGAAAAATTAATTAATATTTCGTGATTATTAATATTGGAGTTACTCCACTAAAAACCCGAGGCTGCACTCTCGTAACTGTAAATGTTTTTACACAAATCGAAATTACAGTTATCCATTGATATAGCTATTTCATACGGTATGATCATTCACAAGTAGTTCATAATTAGAGGTACATCATAAAGTCCGTTATACCCCTCTAATTATATCTTTTCCATTAAGTACCATTGATTCTCTAATGAACAATAAATCTTAACTTCCTTTACGGAAGAATGAGAGCGCTCATATTGTTCAAGCCCTGAATCAACTCTTAAGGGAACTACTATTTAATTCTCGCAAGAATGAGTGGATTCCACTAGCGTGTACAGACCTTCCCAGCCATCAGCCAAACCACGATTCCAACATACAAAGTTATTGACCGGGAATGCAACTCAGATCTCACCCATGGTATATCAAAAACCACGATCTAACCTGAAGGAGTCGATAAGACACTCAGGATTAAGATCACCTATATATAGCCATCATTAGTCAATATATATGAATCTCATCAAGTAACGGATCTTGGTGAGAGATTCATATAAATCGTGGCCCAGTCCTATATGATCACATCATATCAGGTACCTCCATTCTCATATCACATATGAATAGTCTAGAATAAGACCACCGTACATTACAGAATGAACCGCAGTTGTAGATTAACCACAAATAAAATACTCAGCTCTATTTGTTATCTACGGACTCTTTAGATTACTCATCTCAAACTGAATTCCTCTGTATATGACACTCATATACTCAATTAGAGATTACATCCAGCAATCTTAGATGCTAAGCACACATGATATAAATGTATGAGACAGATTTATAGAATGAATAAACTACTTCTTTTATTAATGTTTCATTTACATTTACAAATTAAAAGTTTTAGGGCATAAATCCCAACAGCTCACAGTACACCCCTAATTACAAATGTGGTCATTGGGATACGAGTGATATGAAGGGATGAAAATATCCATATCGACGGATATATCGGTAGTACAATTTGGTGGAAATATCAATATCGATATATATATATATATTGATGTAAATTTTACATAAAGTTTGGAAATTAGGTTAAAACATTAATTTTTTAATGAAACTTTAAATTTTGTTAAGATAATCAATAATCCAATGAAAAAAGGTGTGATTTGGGAGGGGTTATTTCTGATACTCAGTGTGCTTTTGTTCCGGATCGGCTGATTTCAGACAATACTATTGTTGGTTTTGAGTGTCTTCACATATTAAAATGTAGGAAACAGAAAAAGGGTTCCATGGCCATTAAGTATGATAGGGTTGAATGGATTTTTGTGGAAGGTATGATGCGCAATCTCGGTTTCTCAGAAATATGGATTAGTTTGATTATACGGTGTGTTACGTCGGTTACTTACTCTTTCCTGATCAATGGGGAGATGTGTGGGCGAATTAAGCCTTCCAAAGGCCTTAGACAGGGCGATCCCCTATCACCATTCCTTTTCCTGTTCTGTGCAGAAGGCCTTACATGTCTGATCCAGCAGGCCCATAAACGAGGAGCGATCAATGGTTTTCAATATAGTAGAAGTGGTCCAGTTGTCACCCATCTTTTTTTTTGTGGATGACAGCCTGTTATTTACTAAATCTAATGAAGTTAATTGTGTGGCTATCAAAACTATGCTGGAGGAGTATGAGAGGGCTTCAGGCCAGGTTATCAACTTTAGTAAATCGGCTATGTGTGTTAGCCCTTCTTTTTCGACTTCTGTTGGGGAGAGACTACCTCTGTGATGGGAATTAAGCTTATTGGTTGTCATAAAAATTATTTGGGCCTTCCCTGTTTCACAGGAAGAAACAAGAGGAAACTCTTTGCGACTATTGCGGATCGTGTGTGGGCCAAAATTAAAGGTTGGGGCAAAAAATTGCTGTCAGTTGGCGGAAAAGAAGTCTTCCTTAAGGCAGTTATACAAGCTATCCCGACCTACGCTATGAGCATTTTCAGACTCCCTAAAGGGTTAATTTCTGAAATTCAGAGGCTGTGCGCTCGTTTTTGGTGGGGTAGCAAAGTGAATCAACGGAAAATTCACTAGTGCACTTGGAACCAGTTTTGTAAGCCTAAAGATGAAGGGGGTCTTGGTTTCCGTGACCATGAAATCTCAAACAGGGCCCTCCTAGCCAAGCAGAGTTGGAGAATTCTTAAGAGTCCTGATTCTTTAGTGAGCAAAGTCCTTCAGGGATGTTATTTTAATGATGGCAAATTCATGGAGGCCAAGGTTAATGGGAATGCTTCCTTTGTTTGGAAAAGCCTTATGTGGGGGAAAGGATTGTTAGAAGCAGGTGTCAGATGAAAGGTGAGGGATGGGCATTCCATCAGGATCTACAAAGATAGATGGATACCTAGGTTGTCTACATTTAAGGTTGTTTTACCGCCTAAGATGGCCGAGGATGTTACTGTCAGTTGTCTTTTGGCCCCATTTGGTGGGTGGAATATTCCTCTGCTCAAGGAAATTTTCAGTGTGGATGATGTCAATTTGATTCTCAAAATTCCTATTTGCTTGGATCAGAGGAAGGATGGTATTATCTGGCATTATGAGGAAAATGGTAGATTTTCTGTGCGGAGTGGTTATTGGATTGGGAATTCTTCCAGCTCCTCTAATTCTGGTCTTTTGAACAACTGGTGGAAGTCCTTTTGGAAATCTAAGATTCCGATAAAGATCAAGATCTTTGTGTGGAGAGCATGCAACGATTGGATCCCGACCAAGGCCAATATTGCTCGTAGGGGAGTTCAAACCAATGGGCGGTGTGATGCTTGCAAGTGTTCGACAGAGACCACCTTGCACAGCCTCTGGGAGTGTGCTAAGCTGAAATACATCCAAGATGAGTGGTGGTATGGCAGACATCCACTCAGAGGTAATTATTCCAATTTCTTTGAGCTGATATGGGATATCTCTAGTATTGTGACCAAAGAGGAAATGTATCTTTTTTATGTTATGGTCTGGAGAATATGGTTTTGTCGCAATTCCAACCTCCATGGTGGTCAGATTCATAACGTACAGGACGTGTTCTGTTGGAGCAAGGATTTCATGATAGATTTTCGTAGTTTGGTGAGGGGTAGTCCGAGAGGGGAGGTGCGTAGAAATGAGGTGGTCTGTCGCTGGCAGCCGCCAGAGGATGGTGTCTATAAAGCCAATTGTGACGTTGTGGTAGACATGGGTGGTAATCGTGTTGGTGTGGGTACTGTCATCCGGGATTCGACTGGTGCAGTTTTTGCTTTTTGTTCCCAAATTCTTGAGGCTAATTTCACCATAAAAGTGGCCAAGCTTGTAGCTATCCAAAAATGTCTCCATTTTGGTATTAATTGTGGATTGAGTCCGTGCATAATTGAATCTGATGAGGCTAGTGTGGTTAAATGGATCAATGATGGGGACATGGGGAATTCTGTGTGTGACACTCTCCTTTCCGATATTTCCTCGACAATTTCTAATCTAAATGGGGTGACCTTTGGTTATGTCCATAAGAGATTCAACAAAGTAGCCCAAGCGCTTGCAAAGAATGCGTTGGGAATTTCTGAAAATGCTTATTGGATGGAAAATTATCCTGGTTGCATTAGTAAAGAGATTGATGCTGATATGCCTGGTTAGGTGGTTGTGTTTCTGGTTTTTCCTGTTTGTGTTGGTTTTTCTACTTTACTGTTGTCCTCTTTTTTGCTGTCTTGCTTTTTCCGGTTATCGTTTATTAAAAAAAAAACACATTTGTTTCAAATACATATAATATATAACACTATATGGCATAAATATGAATATAATATACGTACATACAAGCTTTATAAATTATAAATTAAAAATCTTCCATTAAAACTTCGTTCTTTAATAGTTTTTATCATACAAGCCATAACAAATTTAATAACAAAAGGAAGACTTAGGTGGTTCAAACATAATGTGACTATCATATTAATTCATAAATATTGATATAATGTCATAGAATTTGAATTGTTTTCTATATAATCACGAACATGCCACACGTAGGCTTGTTGATTTCTTCCCACCATCTGTCTATAGATAGGAAATTGTGTGGAATGATAATTGAAGATCTCAAAGCCTCCATAACCATCTTCATTAGATTCAATACCATATGCATATGGATAATGAGTACATATAGGGTCATTTGATGTGTGAATTCTCAAACTCAATGATTCAAAATTGATTGAAAGGTTATCTTCATCAGATGATGAGTTCTCGTACTCTATTTTCATGTCATAGAAATGTATTACATCAATTTTTTTTTAAATATAAAAACTTAGATAAAAATATTAAGGAATATCATCAATTTTCACTTTACATTGATGGAAATATCGTCGATATTTTATTTAAATTGTAAAAATTCACTATAAATCCACCGGTATGGATATTTTATACAAATATCACCGATATTTACGGATATTTCCCGAATATTTTGTAGAAAATATATTAAACCTCATAGAGTTAAACCTCTAAAAATTAATACCCTTGGGACCATGAAAATTTATTAATTAATCGAGATATCCTTTAATCGATAAATTAATGTTTTATTAATTTATACATTAATTAATAAAAAATTAGTTTATCAAGGTATTTTTTTTTCCAAAACATTGAACTTAATGTATTGTGTATTATGGTTATAAGAATATTACCTAATTACCGAATTACGAATTATCATTATTCTACGTATTTGTTTAACCAAAACAAGTTCATAAATGTAATTAGTCTTATTAAATAGAAGTTATGGATCTATCCAATTTTTGTCCAAGGAGACATCAATTTCAAGATGAAACAAGTAACATCAGAGTCATATTTTACAAAGACCTTCTAATTGAGTCATGCATATATAATTTTGATGTATAAAGAGATTATGAATTATATATCAAGTGGGACCTATATGTTTATTTTTAAATGTATCATCTTATAAATTTAGAGAATTATTAATTTAACACATTGATCCCAAGTCAGGACCGGCCAAAAATATTATTTAATCCAGGTTATTAATTTATCGATTATTGATTTATCGAGGTTATACTTTTATATCGGTACCCTTAAATTATGGAAATGTAGATGGATATATCGTGGGAACTTTGGATATTTTCAAACTATGGTGATTAGTTGAATAAAATATATTTATGAAAAAAAATTAAAAATTAAAGAATGTTTATTTAAAAAAACAACAGATATTTCATAGTGTGCTTATTGCATCACTATAAAATGAGATTTCTCTTGAGATTTTTATTTTTATTTTTATGTATTACAATATTATATGCTCCTCGCGGAGTATAGCTCACATCCAAACATCTGATTGGGGAACGGGGCAACGCCCATGAAGCTCCGGCGGAAAGGGAAGGCCTGCCAGGCCGTATGCCTATGTGTGTAGGATTCTTCGAAAAAGGGTGGGCTGACTCAGAGACCTGGGACCTTCGCTTAGCAACGAATAAGGGGAAGCTCTTCGGGCTTTCTTCTCTAGAGGATTATGTAGTCGGCCTTATAAAGCTCGCTAAGCTTCGCTTCCCTCCTCCCTTTAAATATTAAATGAAGTGGAAATTCTTGACTTAGTAGTAGTAGTCGACATTCTATAAGCGACTTGTCGAGTCTACGAAGCTATGCTTCTTGTAGTTGGCCCACTTCCTGGTCTTATCTTTTTGAGTCCCTTTGTTCGCCCTTCTTTCCTGAAGCTTTTCATAGTCAGACGGAGGACCTTATTTGCACTATTTCGTCAAATAAGAAGTTTGCAGGCAAGGACAAAAAGACGTTCTTTCCTACTTACTATAGGTAGCTACGTCTCCTAGAAGATCTTGGCATCAAAGATCTGCGCTTTCCTGAGTGCACTTTCTTTCTGTTGAGCTAGGACCTACCATATGCAGAACCATCGCATCTTAGGGCTAGTTCTGTCTAGTTCTAAGAAAGTGGTTCATTCACCCCAGATTCCACCTTGCTACGGTATAGTCAAACTCTCCATAGTCTGTTATGTTATAAAGATAGTTGGTGATAGATCAGAAAGAAAGACATAGAATGACCAACCAATCAAATGAATCTTGGCTGGGATTTAACTGATTGAACCCACCTACCGAAGACAAGCGATTGAGAGAATGACGGTAGCTCACCAAGTCGATATTCAAACCCCTACCTAAGACTGCACTTCCCATGTTTCCATCTCATACTTCGCTAGAAGGAATAATGTAATTATTCCGTAGTCAATTTGGTCATAGAATGAGTTTGCAACTCATTCTATTGACTTGATTTACAAAGGAATTAAGAGGATATTCTACAATAATGACATTCTATCATTATTTAGTAATCCCGTACATTCATTAAAATAAGACAACTAACTGGGTTCTTTAGGAGTGAGTCCCATCTATTAGGAAATTGAATTGAGATTTCATAGTTCGATGATCGAGATCACCGATGTTCCCATATTACCTTTCATTTCTTCCTGTAACAGAATGTCTGCTCTGCATTGAGTTACGTTCTGGGGAAGCAACCATTCCCACCCTTTCCCAGTAGCCATTTTTTGGAAAAGGTGAAGACTCGAACCCGCAACCTCGTAGAACATGTGTGAGGGTTTAACATTGAACAAGTTAAAGCTAAACCAAACTATTTGAAGTCCAGACGCATGGTACTCTTTCTACTACTATATTAATATAGAATAAAAATGTTTACAAAGAATAATTGGAATTTGTTTTTCTTTTTGACATAATACTCATGTCAATAAAATGATTTGAGCCTTTTCTTTTATTAGAATGAAAAATATCTATATAATATATAAAAGCTGACCCTCACAGCACCATATGTCGTCGTGAGGGAGCTTTGGATATTACACTATCAATACGCAAGTTAAATAGACACTCATGATTACAATTAATAAATACAATAAATCAATTATTTAAACCATTGGTATATCCTCTGACCTCTCTCTCTCTCTCTAAACCATTTATGTCATCTCATATCCATCGATTTTCTCTATAAAAACCATCTAAAATCTCATATTTTTCTCATCTCATTCCATTGACTTTCTCGGCAAACTCAAAACAAGCGGTGAAGAATCTAATGCCGTTGGATGGTGAGAGGAATTTTTATAGATTTTTTTTTTAATATTTGGTTGAATAATTTTAATCTTTTAGTTATTGTTTTTTTTTATCTCACGTTTTTTCCATCTCATCCTATTGACTCTCTCTCACGAGCAAACTCAAAACAAGCGGTAAGGAATTTGATGACTTTGGGTGGTGAGAATAATTTGTACAGATTTTGTTTTAATATTTTGTTGAATAATTTTAATCTTTTCTTTTGTGTGGAAACACTTTAGTTGTTAAAAATGTAATTTTGGATTGATTATGGAATTTTAACTTTGGCTGTTTTGGATTTTCAATTAGCTGTCCACTAAGGTGTTTGCTATGGAACCATCCGATAAGGTTAGCATCCTACTCATCGCAACCAATGCAGAAAATCAATGAACTGGTTGAGACTTATGATGTGCTTTGTACTTATGAACGATGGATTCGATAGACAAACTATTACAATAGATAAATATTAGGGTTATAGTTTTTGTTCTAAGTGTAACACAATATTGTCTCTTAAAAAATGTATCTACTCCGGTTTTTAGGTATCCAATACCCGATTTTTCCCTAGATTTTTTTAAGGGAATTTATTTCTTTACGGTTTTTAACCTTTGTTTTTCTCTTTTCTTTTTGGTTTTTTAGAATGTATTAATTATGCATTGAATACAAGATTATTATTCCAAAAATAATTGTTTTTGAATTTTAGTTATCCATATAAATGATAATATATAAATATTTTTCAAAACATCAATTGTAATACAAAATTATTGGTAATCCGTTTTTTTATAAAATTAATGATAAATTCTAAAAATATATTAATTGTAATATATTAATGGTATTATGATAACATAACAAAGAATTAAAATAATAGTTTTTGATCAATTATTATTGATAACACATTAAAAACATTAATTATTGTATTCAATTCGATATATTTATTTTCAAAATATATGAAATTCACTCATATTATATATATACAGAAATTTTCAAGTCAGTACACACTGATATAACTTCGTTAGTGCTTTGGATGTGAACCATTAGATTTACATACTTTGACTCAAAGTGTATGCAAACTTCATCAGTGCTTTGGATGTGAACCATTAGATTTACATACTTTGACTCAAAGTGTATTCACTTGTCAAAACTTCTCCATAATCAGTGGTTCATATACAATGCACTAATATAAGTTATATCAGTGCGTACTGATGAGAAAATGACTGTATATATATATATATATATATATATGTGTGTGTGTGTGTGTGTGTGTGTGTGTGTGTGTGTGTGTGCGCGCGCGCGCGTGCGTGCGTGCGTGTGTGTGTGTGTGTGGGGTAATAAATAATATATATTTTGTAAGAATTACACTGAACTTGGTACACCGGTAACATTAGGAGAATTATTCATTTTCCCATTAATTATGAGATTGATTCTTGATTTGCTATTGATTATAGAGATATATTCTATATATTATATTATTTTATAGATTTTAATTTATAGGAATTTAATGACAAAGCTTTTCACAACAAGTTTCAAGGTGATGCTCCATTATAGGAGATTAATAAGAATTTAATAAAATAATTAATTGTATAGAAAAATCAAGAGCCAACCCCATAATCAATGAGATCATAAATAAAAGTCCAGAGTCAAAATAAGAAATTAATAATATAGAAAATCCAACAGCCAATCCCATAAATCCATAATTAGTGTCACAAAAAAAAAATCATAATTAATGGGATAAATAATAAAATTCTAGAGCCAATTGGCTTGACCATTAATGAGTTTTTTTAAAATATTATATTCAACCCTTCAGTTTTATATTTAACTTTCAATTGACAGTTGATTTTCTAAATTTAATGAAAATTATTACTATTATTAAATCATATATTTTTCCTTTAATGCTTGATGAATAATATATTATCATAGAACATCAACATACCACGTGTTAATATGCGAATATTTGACCATTAATTAATATTTTTAAAATTATATTCAACCTTTCAGTTTTATATTCAACCCTTCATTTTTTAATTCACAGTTAATTTTTTAAATTTAATAAGAATTGTTACTATTATTAAATCATATATTTTTCCTTTAATGCTTGATGAATAATATATTATCATATCTATGTTTATAAAATATAGTATAATGGAGTCTCAAAGAGTAATAAAGCTTTTGTTATTAAATAGTTATTAATAATTGAAATAAATTCTAATAATATAATTTTTTTTCTTCATAAATCACATATTAGTAGATAATCAAGAGACAATCCCGTAATTAATGGAATACTGAACAATATCTCTAAACCAATAACATAATTGATTTTTAATTATTAAGTATTATTATTCTTTTTTGAAGTATTACATTATTTGGTAAGTTTAAGAGACAAGACATAAATTCTTTTTTTTATTTTTTTACCAAAGCTATTAAGTAGTTATTAAGTTTAATAACTTTTAATAATATAATCTTTTTTCATAAATCACATATCTATAGGTAATCAAAATGCAATCTCATAATTAATAGGATAGTGAATAAATTAATTTTTAAAAATTAAGTATTTTTTTAAAGTATTCCATTATTTGATAAGATTAAAAAACAAGCCATAATTTCGTTTTCCAACAAACCATAAATTTGTATTAATTAATTTTTTTAAAGTATTGTTAATTATTTAACTATAATATATATATAAGAGGAAATTGCAAGAAATACTCATAAAATATATGAGTTTATTGTTTTTAGCCAAATATATATTTTTGATTATATTTATCATTTTTATGCTTGAACTTCCAAAGATAGCCTTATTTTGTCTTTACTTCCTTCAATATTTCCCCCCAAAAATAAGTTTCTTATTTCCAAATCCCTCCAATTTGTTTTCCACCCAAAACATACACTCTCTCTCCCTCTCTCTCACGAAATTTTTAGCTCACCCTCCCTCTCTCTCACTAAAATTTTCAGATCTCTCTCTCTCTCACGAAAATTTTAGCTCACTCTCCCTCTCTCTCACGAAAACATACACTCTTTTACTGTTGAAATCTTCAATCTCGGTCTCACGAAATCTTCAATCTGAAGCTGAAATTTTATGGGCAAGAAGCTGAAAATTCTGGGCAAAGACACCACCATTCGAAGCTGAAATTTCTGGGCAAAAACACCACCATTCGAAGCTGACATTTCTGAGCAAAAACACCACCATTCGAAGCTGAAATTTCTGGGCAAAAACTCCACCATCTGAAGCTGAAATTTCTGGGCAAAACCACCATTCGAAGCTGACATTTCTGGGCAAAAACACCACCATCCGAAGCTGAAATTTCTGGGCAAAGACACCACCATCTGAAGCCAAACAACGTTTTTCAACGGTATGTATCTCTTACCCACTTGTTTTTTTACAAGGATCATTATGTTTGATATGAAGTTAAAGAGATCGGTTTCAATTTAGAGTGAAACCAGTTCCTGTGATATTTTGTTCCCAAGTTACATGCTAGTTTATGTTAAAGTTACATGCTAGTGTATTTGTAAGTTACATGATAGTGTATTTGTAAGTTACATGATAGTGTAGTGTATTTGTAAGTTACATGATAGTGTATTTGTAAGTTACATGATAGTGTAGTGTATTTGTAAGTTACATGATAGTGTATTTGTAAGTTACATGCTAGTGTATTTGTAAGTTTAGAGCGAAACCTACTACTGTGATATTTTGTTCCCAGGTTACATGCTAGTGTATTTGTAAGTTACATGCTAGTGTATTTGTAAGTTACATGCTAGTGTATTTCTAAGTTACATGATAGTGTATTTGTAAGTTACATGATAGTGTATTTGTAAGTTTAGAGCGAAACCTACTACTGTGATATTTTGTTCCCATGTTACATGCTAGTGTATTTGTAAGTTATATGCTAGTGTATTTCTAAGTTACATGATAGTGTATTTCTAAGTTACATGATAGTGTATTTCTAAGTTACATGATAGTGTATTTGTAAGTTACATGATAGTGTATTTCTAAGTTACATGATAGTGTATTTCTAAGTTACATGATAGTGTATTTAAAGTTACATGCCAGTTTATTTTAAAGTTACATGATAGTGTATTTGTAATTTTTTGTACCCATGTTACATGTCAGTTCCCAGCCAGTTTAAATGTTTCATGTAAATACTTGACATGCAAGAATATGGGTGCAAAGAAATTGGTCATCCATCACGGTGGAAGTTGGGCGGCCAATTGTTACGAGGGTGGTATGACAAAGTGGGTCCATGTTCCTATCGGTTTGACTTATGATGACTTGGTGAAGTTGGTTCAAGACGTTGCTAAAGTTGATGCTCATAGGTCTACCCTAGAATTATGCTCGTTGGCCTTTACGACTACTGGTACTGCCCGTCCGAGAATTGAGAATGACAAAGACGTGTCATGTATGATGGATGAAGATAAGCTATTACCTGAGGTTTATGTTACCGTTTCGAAGAAGGTAGCAACACATTGTGTGCAGAATGGTACTATATGGAGGAAGATGACAACCTAGTACATTCAACGTTTCTTCAACAATGTAATCTACCTACTCCACAACCCGTGTATGGCGGGTTTCTTCGGCAACTGGCAGCATGTGGGTCCATTCCAATGTTAGACCCAATTGTATGTAATGATGAAACCATTGATGATGAAGAGAACAATGAGTTATTAGACACCGATAATAGGGATGATAGCTCGATACCCGACATTGACAGAGGTAGTCATGGAGATGAAGATTGCAATCATAGTGTGGGTTCTGGTGCTGGGAGTGTTGGAGGATATGGATGTGCTGGTCCATCGGGTTTTGCTACATTTAGTGGTGATTCCTTTCGAGAGGATGGATTGGGTGACGGTGTTGATCAAAGTTGTGAAAATGCTTCCCCATGAGCTTGGATTATTCCAGGATCCGAAAGGTATTCGTTTGAACCCATTAGCACGGAGGAATCGATTTCAGATGATGGCCGGTTATACAAGGGTAAATTATTTCAATGCAAGAAAGATCTGAAGCGAATGTTGCATATATATGCTTTGAAGGAGCAATTTGAAGTCCGGATTAGAAGATCTAGCAAGACACGTTATGAGGCCGGATGTAAGGATGGCGAGTGTGAATTCCAATTACGTGCATTTAAGATGCAAAAAGGAGAATATTGGGTGGTTCGAATGTTCCTGAAGGATCATACTTGCAATATCGATGGTTTCCACGCACGCCTTCGACAAGCAAATTCTTGGACTGTCGGCGAACTATTAGCACCAAAGTTGCAAGTACACGGCCACTCTCTAAAACCCAAAGACATAATGGTAGAAATGCAAGTGGATCATGGACTTCATTTGTTGTATACAAAGGCTTGGAGGGCAAAGGATCATGCAGAGGCTTCTGTTTTTGGTCCTCCCGAAGAATCATTCAAACTGTTGCCTGCTTACTGTCATCGATTGAAAGAAGTAAATCCAGGGACTATTACTACAATGAAGACAAATGTTGCAAATCAGTTTGAATATTTGTTCATTGCCCATGCCGCATCACTTCATGGATTTCATACCGTGATTCGGCCAGCTATTGCCATTGATGGTACTCATTTGAAGGGTAAATTTTCTGGTATTATGTTTGTAGCTATATGTTTGGATGCAAACAACCAGGTTTTTCCTCTGGCATATGGGTTTGGCGACGTTGAAGATGAAATGTCATGGACTTGGTTCTTAAATGAGCTTAAAAATGCTATTGGTAGTCCTAAGGATTGCATGATCATTTCCGACCGCCACCTCGGAATCAAGGCTGCAATGGAGAAAGTGTACCCTAATGTACCGCATGGATATTGTGTGTTTCACATAGCTCAAAACATAAAAAATCATTACAAAAGGAAAGATGTGAGTCTTCTTTTCAAACAAGCATGGAAGGCTTACCGGAAAGCTGATTTCAAGGAAGTGATGTTGGAGATGATGAAGGTTAATAGGGTAGCATTCGAAGATTTAATGAATGTTGGGCCCGAAAGGTGGTCTCGTGCTTACTCTCCTGTTAGGCGTTATCGGTTGATGACCTCAAGCATTGCCGAGTCAATGAACTCATGTTTGGTACATGCTCGCCAAATGCCAATAACAACCATGGTTGAGTTTATTAGAGAGATGCTCCAGAAATGGTTTTATAAGCGCCGTACAAAGGCTGAAAAAACCCGGACACAATTGACTCCATGGGCCACTGAATTAATAAAAGAAAGAAATAAAGATTCAGAAAAGTACACGGTTCGTCCAATTGATTCGGTTAACTTCAATGTGAAGGATGGAAATAAATATGGTTTGGTGAACCTTTCTGAAAAGACTTGTAGCTGTACGAAATTTCAAGTTGATAAATTGCCATGTCGCCATGCATTAGCCGCAATAAGGTTATTATCCTTTTGTCCCATTGCATCTTAGCATCTTAGGAAATGTGATTCATTTAATTACTCATAATCTATAATTTTGTAGGTATGCAAAGAAGCCTTTTCCAGATTTTTGTGGGGATTGCTACAAAACTACTAGTTGGCTTGAAGCATATTCCGGGAACATCTTCCCGGTTGGGCATCCTAGTGAATGGAATATTCCTCAAGATATGCGATCAAAGGTTGTTCATCCGCCTCCTTTTCGTGCACAAGCAGGAAGGCCAAAAAAGAAAAGATTTAAATCTGCCGGGGAGCATGGAAATGGAAAGACCAGAAATTGCACGATTTGTAAAAAATCTGGTCACAACCGACAGAATTGTAAGAATCCTCAACCGTGTCAGGCTCCTCAACCATGTCCATCTGCAACATCTTCAACATCGAAGCGACCACGTAGACCGTACATGTGTAGGAAATGTGGAGAAGAAGGCCACAATTCACAGAAATGTCCATTGACATCGGACGTTGGTGGTACGACGTAGGTATTAGCAATGATGTTGTAATTCTTATATTTTGTATTTTAGATTTTATGAAGTAAGATTCAAGTATTTTTAAAGACTGAAGTTACATGCCAGTATTTTTGTAGACTGAAAACAAATTCCAGTATTTTTACATGCTGCAAGTTACATGCCAGTGTAATTACAAGTTACATGCTAGTGCATTTTGAAGTTACATGCCAGGCCAATTTTGAAGTTACATGCTAGTGCATTTTGAAGTTACATGTCAGGCCAAATTGAAGTTACATGCCAGTATTTTTAAAAAACTGAAAACAAATTCCAGTATTTTTACATGCTGCAAGTTACATGCTAGTGCATTTTGAAGTTACATGCTAGTGCATTTTGAAGTTACATGCCAGGCCAAATTGAAGTTACATGCCAGTATTTTTAAAAACTGAAAACAAATTCCAGTATTTTTACATGCTGCAAGTTACATGCTAGTGCATTTTGAAGTTACATGTCAGGCCAAATTGAAGTTACATGCCATGCCAAATTGAAGTTACATGCCAGTATATTTAAAAACTGAAAACAAATTCCAGTATTTAAGTTCATGCTGCAAGTTACAAGTTACATGCCGGTTACTATTGATTTTCACAGTAAACTTCACACATTTCAAGAACTTATGCAGTTAACAATGTAAATAACTCCATACATTTCAAGAACATCAAAAACAATGATGATGTACCAACAAAGTTATCAATCTGATGCTACATTATTTACAAATATCTCTAGTGCCATTTCCTCCCTAAACCCGGGGACATTCTTGGTTCCCCATCCCCCAAAAACTTTTATGACGCATCAACATGTCTGTGTATCGACATATGAAAACGCCACAACTATCATTGTCCATTTGTGCGGGTAACTTTTTCGGAATTGATTGTTGAACAGCAAACATTGACCCATTGGGTTGTATGCCTTTTTGCTGATAATACCCGGACTCCTGTAGAATGACTGGAAAGAAACGCAGAAGTGGGGTGATTTGCTTCCTACGAGTGGGAATCTTCTTCTGACGGTGTAATGGATCATAAATGCAAACAGTTCGTTTCTCCAAATCAATTACACATAAGATCCAATGTCCATCTGGATCCCCAACCGCACATGGGACCAACAACTGCAAGAAAGGATTAAAAAAATGAGTGGTGTTCAATGTATTTGTTTATATAACATGTGAAACAGTACTTACATATCGAACAGATGACCAACATGTTCCTCATCCAGGCTTGTCACCCGATGCATACAACAACCAATCTGTTGGACATTTATACGACGGTGCATCGAATACACCTGTCAATGGTGCATCCTCATACGGTTGGAATTTCTTCCATTCCTCGCACAACTTTGCCTACAAAAATAAACATATTTTCTTACTATATGTATAAATTTTTGTCAACGGAATATAGGAAAAAAATAATTATTATAAAGTCCTTACGAAGGAGTCCGAGCATAGCACTGCAACGTCTGATTTGTAAATATCAAGTTTCAACCGTCTTTGCTTACATAACAAGCTCATATACGCGTCGATATGCTACATGAAGATATATATTAATAAAAATTAGTACTTTTCAATAATTTTGTATGGAAGTCAGTTCTTCACAGAAATGTCAATGATGTTACAGAATTATATATCTTGAAATCACTAACCTCATTAGACAACCAACATGTTGGAGATTCCATCTCCACAAAGAATTGTTTTGTTGCATAGTAGTCTGTACCGACGTTCAACCTGTGTTGAACAGTCAACATTTTTAACTTACAAGTTATTATAAACCAAAATGATTGTATGAAAAAGGTTAATGTATACAGAGACTTACGCTGCATCTTTTCTGCTTCTTTTAAAATGTGAATAGTCTGTCTTTAACTTTTGTTTTTCCTTGTCAGGCGCTTGGAAAGGGTCAATGTAGGGTGAATTCATGTATCGAGATGTAATCTTCAAACGCTGCTCACGCTCATTCTTTACAGCGAGGTAGTCTACCATAGTTGAGTCGTCCTCAGATGGGGGATGGGACTGCACCACTATTCCCTCCTGAAGCAAAATGTTATGGACCACAATCTGAAGGCCCTCACTAAGGGTATCATCACCCCCAACAATCCCCTCAGTAAAGGTACCATCACCCCCACCAAGGGTACTATCAGGTCCACCTTGGTCATTATCACCCCTACTAACCCCCTTTCCGACAGTACCATCACCCCCATCAAGCGCCTCAGTAAGAGTAGCATCACCCTCACCAACCCTCTTTCCAACAGTACCATTACCCCCATCAAACGCCTCAGTACGGTTAGCATCCCCCTCACCAACCCCTTTTCCAACGGTACCCTCCCCACCAACATTATGACCCCCCACATAGTCCTCTTGCACTTCAGGGGTACTCTGTGGCACAAAAAAATTCAATGTCATGACCAAGTTACAAAAAATGGCTACTACATAACGAAGTTACATGACCGTTAAAACAATGTCATAATTAGTTACCTGACGATGTTGATTAACAAGTTGAGCCAAACTTGCCTCCACACGGGTAAGGCGTGCGTTTAGGCGATCCTCCATTGCCGAAATCTCCTTCTTAATCTCCTTCACAATGTCTTCAAATTGATCTGACATTGCACTCATTACTTCCCTCATTATTCGAGAAGAGTCTGTCGAGTCATCACCCACCTAAAGTTTTGAAAGAAACAAACAATTAATATTGGTAGGTATTTATCTTAGCACAATTACCATCGGTCAGGTATTGACTTACCGGTGACATGCCTGGAGATGTACGTTGCCTTTTGGTCCTTGCTGGCATTTTTTGTTTATGAGGTGACACCTTCCTCTTCACCGGTTTTTGCTTGTTTTGTTGAGGTCGTGACTGACTTCCATCATTACCACTATCATTACCATCTTCATTACCATCATCATCAACATCATCGTTAGGCTGTGTCTCACCATCGTCTAATTCAACATTGAGTGCTATAAACTGTGGACCCTCTGACAAATCTGTGTCAACACCAACCAAGTAAGGCTGTGTCTTTTCATCGTCGGTTGGATGTAATTCCTCCAACACAACATGTTGTACAATTAACAAAAGTTTCATCATTATTTGAAGTATTGATATAAACAAAAATGAAATTAATTACATGACAGGCCAAAATCAAGTTACATGCCAGGCCAAATTGAAGTTACATGCCAGGCCAATTTCAAGTTACATGCCAGGCCAATTTCAAGTTACATGCCAGTTAGAACATATTTCACAGTTGACACACAAGTTCCAAAATAAATTCCAGTATTGTTACATGCTGCAAGTTACATGATAGTTCATTTTCAAGTTACATGCCAGGCTAAAGTTACATGATAGTTCATTTTCAAGTTACATGCCACGCTAAATTCAAGTTACATGCCAGTTAGAACATATTTCACAGTTGACACACAAGTTCCAAAACAAATTCTAATGATGTTACATGCCACAAGTTACATGCCAGAGCAAATTCAAGTTACATGACAGTGCAAATTCAAGTTACATGCCAGTTAGAACATATTTCACAGTTGACACACAAGTTCCAAAATAAATTCCAGTATTGTTACATGATGCAAGTTACATGCTAGTTCAATTTGAAGTTACATGACAGGCTAAATTCAAGTTACATGCCAGGCTAAAATCAAGTTACATGCCAGGACAAATTGAAGTTACATGCCAGGATAAATTGAAGTTACATGCCAGACTAAAATCAAGTTACATGCCAGTTAGAACATATTTCACAGTTGACACACAAGTTCCAAAACAAATTCCAATGATGTTACATGCCACAAGTTACATGCCAATGCAAATTCAAGTTACATGACAGTGCAAATTCAAGTTACATGCCAGTTAGAACATATTTCACAGTTGACACACAAGTTCCAAAATAAATTCCAGTATTGTTACATGATGCAAGTTACATGCCAGGCTAAATTCAAGTTACATGCCAGACTAAAATCAAGTTACATGCCAGTTAGAACATATTTCACAGTTGACACACAAGTTCCAAAACAAATTCCAGTAATGTTACATGCCACAAGTTACATGCCAGTGCAAATTCAAGTTACATGACAGTGCAAATTCAAGTTACATGCCAGTTAGAACATATTTCACAGTTGACACACAAGTTCCAAAATAAATTCCAGTATTGTTACATGATGCAAGTTACATGCTAGTTCAATTTGAAGTTACATGCCAGGCTAAATTCAAGTTACATGCCAGGCTAAATTCAAGTTACATGCCAGGACAAATTGAAGTTACATGCCAGGCTAAAATCAAGTTACATGCCAGTTAGAACATATTTCACAGTTGACACACAAGTTCCAAAACAAATTCCAGTGATGTTACATGCCACAAGTTACATGCCAGTGCAAATTCAAGTTACATGACAGTGCAAATTCAAGTTACATGCCAGTTAGAACATATTTCACAGTTGACACACAAGTTCCAAAATAAATTCCAGTATTGTTACATTATGCAAGTTACATGCTAGTTCAATTTGAAGTTACATGCCAGACTAAATTCAAGTTACATGCCAGGCTAAAATCAAGTTACATGCCAGGACAAATTGAAGTTACATGTCAGGCTAAAATCAAGTTACATGCCAGTTAGAACATATTTCACAGTTGACACACAAGTTCCAAAACAAATTCCAGTGATGTTACATGCCAGTGCAAATTTAAGTTACATGACAGTGCAAATTCAAGTTACATGCCAGTTAGAACATATTTCACAGTTGACACACAAGTTCCAAAATAAATTCCAGTATTGTTACATGATGCACGTTACATGCTAGTTTAATTTGAAGTTACATGCCAGGCTAAATTCAAGTTACGAACCTTTCCATCTGCCACTTCTTTTTCATACTTTGCAAATTTCCCAAAGAAATCGTGAGGCCTCTTAAATATTCTCCAATTCTTCAAACGAGGATGTCTGTGGCCTAAGTTTTTCCCCACCAAATCAATCAACGATCCGAAAACTTCCATTGCCCATATCTAAAATTTTAACAAACTTCAAATATTTGTACAAAAAAATCAAGTTATGGAGAAATGCATTAATATAATATTTGAAATCTCACCTCTAATGCCCAAGGGAAACCGTACAAGTTATAGTGCGTGATGTGCTTCAATGGTGCATTTGCGGACCGAAATCCTTGTCGTAGGTAGTGGATTGTCATCATATACACATAACTCCCCCATGGAAAAGAACTGAAGGCTTCTAAATCCTCCACCATTTGAAAAAGCCATAATGTGGCTTTCCTCATAAGATCTTGACCGAACAACACGTTGTTCGCGATCAATACTAGGGCCATCTTCAGACCATCCTTTGGTTGATCAAAATCCCCCAGCCATAAACCTTGCCCATACGTCTGTAAGTCGTATATTCTCATTATTCGTAAAATACCTAACATGGATCCCATCTTTAGTGGCAGCATACGGTTTCAAGAATATGTCCGACATCACCCCAAATTTTAGCCCCGTAACCAAACAAAACTCCCTTTGTGAGAATTTCGCCAGTTTACCACCAACTAAAAAATGCAACTCATTTGCTCCGGTTACACCGGGTACATGTATCTGCCTCAATAGCAAGTTATGAAGTACCCCGGCAGAAAAAGTCAACTCTTTAGGGAAACCGAGTAGGTGCCCAAAACAGGTCTTCCGCAACTCTTGTAGTTCTCCAACTTTTTGGAGAACCTTTACAATATCAGGGAGACCATTTAAATTGCAGTATAAGTTGGTGGTGGATTTTTTTTATCCACGAACTCCTCCGTTTTATGAGAAAATCGGCATAATTTATGTTCTCCATCTACAAAATCAAATAAATAAATGCATTAATGTGTATTAAAAAAAGTTACATGCCAGTATAAAAAAAGTTACATGCCAGTACAAACAAGTTGCATGCCACTACAAACAAGTTACATGCCAGTATAAACAAATTACATGATAGTATAAACAAGTTAATTGAATACAAGTTACATGCCAATCCAAACAAGTTACATGCTAGTATAAATAAGTTACATGTTAGTACAAACAAATTACAGGATTAAATTCTGTCAGCTCTCTAAGTTGAAATTTCAAAAGGGGGGAAATTACACTGACACCCATGAGGTTCGGGTGAAAGATAAATAGATGGAAAAATAAATGAGTTTCCACTTTCCAGTGATGAACAAGGAAAGTGACTTTCGGCATTTTAAAATTTATTGACAAGCAATCCAATTAAAAAAAAAAACCTAAATACAAACAAACCCAGAAACCATTTGAAGACAGAAAAGATAATCAATAAATCAATAAATAATTACAACCAGAGAAGCAATCAAGTAAGTTAACATAATTTGAAATTAAAAAAATAAGTGTCAGTTAAACAATAAACCTTCAGATTCGGACTCCAGACAGAGGCGATCGACCGACTGGAACAGAGGTGCGACTGGTGGCGATCGACGGCGACTGACAGCGATGGCAACGCAGCGACGGCAAGAACTATTCGAATCCACGGTGAGCAGCAACGACGGTGACAGAGGTGCGAGCGGCAGCGACGTGCGAGCGGCTGCGAAGGCGAGCAGAAGCGACGGCGAGCGGCTGAGAAGGCGAGCGGCTGCGAAGGCGAGTGGCAGAGACGGCGAGCGGCAGCGAAGGCTTCTCTTCTCTTCCTCTCTCTCTCTTTCTCGTTTTTTTACTGTAACCCTAAAAAGTGATATGTCGTTTTCACGACAGACAACTCTATTTTAACTTTTTAACTATTTTTTTTTTTTGAATTTCAAACTTAAGGACTTTTTTGTCCAGAAGTGGTAAAAACTGACGAAAACAATAAAAATAAATTTTGTGGTTAAAAACAATAAACTGATAAACTTTTTGGCTCTTTATGAATTCACCCCTATATATAATATAATATTTGATAAGTTATTTTATTTTATTTTATTTTTGGTTCATTAAGAAAACTTATTAATTATCTCATTAGTTGTGAAATTGACTTTTCATTCTATTCATTATTCTATTAATTATGGAATTGACTTTTGATTTTCCTATACTATTAATTATTTTATCTTATTTTGAAACCTTAATATTCCATGTGTCGGCATGACCAAGCTCAACCATTAATTAGTTTTTTTAAAATTATATTCAACTCTTTAGTTTTATATTCTTCAACTCTTCAGTTTTATATTCTTCAACTCTTCATTTTGTTTTTCAATAAACGGTTGATTTTCTAGATTAAATGAGAATTATTACTATTATTAGATCATATTTTTTTCTTTAATACTTGATGAATAATATATTATCATAGAGTTTCAACATACCATATAAGATGACTTGACCTGACCATTGATTAATTTTATATTGAAGATGTCAAAGAAATAAATCTAAAAAAATGTCCCATGGTTGTTTTTCATCACCGATGCATCTAATTTCTTAGACTAATAAATTGAATCATTAAATTATTATTGCGTTACATTTTATAATTCCCACTAGTCGTGTCCACGGTTCGGTTTCGGTTTGAAACCACCGGTTCCTGTTCCGTGGAATGGACGAACCGTAACAGGAATTTTCGGTTTGGGTTCGGTTTCGTAACCGCCTGTTTGGCGGTTCGGTTTCGGTTCCATTTTTGAAACCGATCGGTTTCGGTTCGTTTCTCTTTCGTCCGGTTTTTATTTATTTTTTTCAAAAAAAGTGCCACATGGCAGTCTCTAATTGATTGGTTAATTTTTTTTAATGAATAAAATTGACAATTAAACCGCCGGTTTTAGACGGTTTTCGGAGAGGTGTAACCGTAACCGAAACCGAACTGGCAGAAAACCGGTTTCCAACCTGTTTTGTAACCGCCGGTTTCGGTTTCGGTTTCGATTTTGGTTTCAGTTTTTTGAATCCGGTTTCAATTTTTAACCGTTGGTTTAACCAAACCGTGGACACCTCTAATTCACACACATCATGTGGGATGCAATCTAGTTTCAAATATTTCAAATCAACCACTTTTTATGCTCAATTGGTGACATGTGTATAAAATAAAGTAAGAAGAATTCTTTGGATTTGACGAAAAAGTTTGGGTTTGATGCAAATCAGCAAATGGCTAAAATATCTTAACTAATTATCAGAAAGCGTTAGGTGCTAGTCGGGCAGTGATCCTGGCCTAGCGCCTAGCCCGCTTAGAAAGGGACTAGGCGGTTGACCGGAAGTCGATCGGTAGCAGGCCGATAGTCAGTCATAATTTTTTTTAATATATTTATATATTGTAATTGAGTAAATGTTTATACTATTTCATATATTGAATTTTAAATTGAAAATAAAATTCCAAAAAAAACTCAATATTAAGAATCAAAATCTATAAACAACTTAACAAAATCTAACAAACTCAATCAATAATAGAATGTCAACCTAGTCAATCAACGGCAACTAATCATTAACTTTGACCGATTATGCCAACTAGACCGTAAACCACTTAATTGGAGCGGCAGACCACCGTCTAGGGTCTAGTCGGCTCGAGTCAAAGACTTTTGCAACAATGGAAACAACCCACCATAAAAGATTCAAAATTCCCAGAATCCCCTTTTCTCATTTCAACTATCTTTGAAACTCCAAAACCCTAAATATGGATAAAAACAAGAAAAATGAAAAAGAGGAATCAAAATTACATTGTCTTGATCTTCTTCGACTCTCTTCTGTTCATAGTCTCTCTCTTTCATGCCTGGACTTGTATCGGCCATTTCAACGGTTAGATTTCAATTACCCATTTGTACATTCACACCTGGATGGATTTGTTTCCTATTGCATTCCTCTTTTTACTTTCTAATTTTAACTCTAATTAATATTTATCATAAATTGCGTATCTGGGCACACCCCACTATAATTTTGTTGCATTTAATATTATTCTGTTTTTTCTCTCTTTGTGCTTCTATTGTGGTGTATTTCTTTATTATGCTACATGGGTTTGACTTGTTATTCTCTAAGAAATATCATTTGCAATTAGTTATACAGATAAGCATGATTAGATTGATGGTTTTGTTTAACTTGAGAGTTTAGAGGGAGTAAAATTAGGATTTTTGAGATTTGGTGTTAGTTTGTTGTTTTCGCGTTGATATGGGTTCTGGTATAATATCAAAGGCAGACAGATCACCATTGATAATTCTTTGTAGAGAGAGGAAGGAGTTGATTAAGGCTGCTAGGGATTGTCGATATGACTTGGCTACAGCCCACATTATGTACTTTTAGTCCCTTTTAGATGTAGGCAATGCACTTAATCAGTTTGTGTAGGAAATTTTCAATTTGCCTCTTGAAAAGTCAGAAGAGGATTCCCACTTGAATTTTTCCTCAATGGACTCTGATTCTAAGTTAGGATCATTGACAGAATATGTTCGTGGTGTTCCACCCCAAAGTCTTCGGAAGAGGATTCCCACTTTAAATTTTCCTCAATGGAATCTGATTCTGAGTTAAGCTCATTGAGCAATTAAATTATGATCATGGTTGTTCAGAAATAAAAGATGGCCCAAAACTTTCCACCCCGAATCTTCATGGTCAAGTCAAACAGAATTCAAATGTACAGCTTATGAGTTCATCTTCACTGTTGTCCTCAAGTGTATTTGAGCAGTAGCCAGGAGCTGTGCCTATAACAATGTGGAGGCATGATTTGTTGAATTTCTTCCAAAGGGATTTTCAATTTGGGAGAGAGAAGGATTTTCCAGATAATTATGATAGTAGATGTGGGCTGAACAATAACAGTGGGGTAAATGTTAACGTTCCAGTTAATTTGCAATATAATTATAGTCATTATCCTCAGGATGGTAATAGGGTGTCCTTTGATGTTAAGATGGATATTCCTTATGGTGATAGAAGGCATCCTCAGCCTGGATATGCATGGGAATGCAATGTCTTATGGTTTGGCGGTTTGCTAATGGATATGCATGATGACAACACAGGGTGCCCTTGCTGCTCCACAGATGCCTGAGGTCTCTGCCTGGGATTTTCTCAATCCATTTAACGTCAGTGATGAAATTTATTTTTGTTATTATACTCAGGATACATATAAAAAGGAATTGGGTGGTAATAACCATGAATCTATAGAAGTGAGGTAAAAATAAGGAATTCGTGATTTAGAAGATGAATCTAAAAGTGTCACATATCAGTCCAGGTTACTTTGATCCTTCTGAAAGGAAACAATTTTTTTTTCTTTATTCTTTTTTGTTAGGCGACATTAATTAGTTTATTTTAACTTGAGAATCAACAAAGTGAGAGAAGTATGCACTTTATGGTGACAATTTATACTCTATATTTTGTCATTTAAGATAGGCAGTTAATATTCTGAAGGACTGCTGCTGTCGAAACATACAATAGTGAGTTTTTACTTTCAAAATTTTAGGCATCCAATTTGATGAATTTTCTTAAGCATTAGTAATTGTTGTATCTTTCTCTTTCTTTATTTTGCAATCTATTAGTTACTTAATTTTTTTGTACCAAACAGTAATTTTTCAAGAAAAACAGGTGCGTGATAAATGCTTTTTTTGTAGTATTAGTACAATTGCTCTCTCCTGTATTAGTACAGTTGTGCATACTTTAAGTACTGGATATTCCTAGGATAGCCACTATTATTATTATTTTTTTACTCTCTCATAGTTCGTAAAATGAATTAAATGTTTTTATTGATGTACTTGAGATGAATTCTTTACTATCACAGCTTTTTTGTGTTTTCAAGATTTTTAACCATCGTACAATTGTTGGCTTGAAATGAATAATAAATATGTGCCATATGTTTGCCTTTTTCTTTTTGTACACAAGTAATAGTTTGCTTAAAGTTAACGGGAACTCAAATCTTAGTCCTCAACTCTTATGGACAATGGCTTGTAATGCCTTGCCCATAGGCCATGTCTCTTGCTCTTCTAGTTTGACCTTTGATCCAGAACAAAATATAGTAATGTGATCACTGCCAAAATGTATAGCATGTTGGTAAGTTTAGGAATGCAACTCTTTCACACATAAAAAGAAACTGTAGGTGTTAAAAATTATAAATGCATCGATATGCTAGAAACCTTAATGAAGAACTGCTTAAATGTAAAGTTACTGGTAGTGAATGACTACTTTGAAAAGATCTGTTTCATGTTCTAATCACATTGGGAAACACTTGGTTTGGAGCCAGAAAAAAGATGTTACATTTTTTCCTAGAGCTAGATTATATTTTGACTTTACTCCAATATGCTTGCAGGTTGATGTTGTGAAAATTATTTTATTCCTAACATAAAATATTAGTATGAAAATATTACCATGTCCTTTGTGTATAAGAATTTTATATGAAGTACATACATTGGCTAGAACCACTTACACCTACTGAGGTATTGTCTGTTTTGGCTCGAAAGAACCCAGAAAGGTTTTGTGAAATTCTTAAATGAGTGGCTTCTAAGGTGCTTCTTTCAAGATCCTGAAGGCATTGCTCCTTTGTCTCCAAGCAGGATCGGGGATCCACCCATTTTTGTTGTTTGTAAATTATTTGTATCATGCAACCGAGAAAACTTTAGAAACTCCAGTGTCCAAAGCCATTCATGATTTTTCCTCAAGTTTGCATTAGTTATGGGAGAAGCTTGACGAAGAACATTGCCACTTGCCAGAGACTTAATGCTGAATACCTACCTCTCTAAGGTGTTTCGAAACGTCTTTGATACATTGGTGGAACTGCTTGGATTAACAGAAAGCAAGGCACCTTCCGTTGAACAAGCCAGTGATGCTGCTTTAGGTTGGGGTACAGGGTAGTTATGATTCCCCTAGGCATGATGCCGGTTCGGTTCGAACCGGCGTCAGAAAACCGGAACCGAACCGTAAAAAAACGGTTCCGGTTCCTTAAGGGCAGGAACCGGCCGGTTCCCGCCTAATTTTTAATTTTTTTTTTTAAAAACCGTTGGAGGGCCCAACGGTGACTTTTTTTTTTTTTTTCTTATTCATTCTATAAATACCACCCCCTACTTTCATTTTTTCCCATCCCAATTTCCTCAATTCTCTATAATTCTCTATAATTCTCAATTCTCTCTAAATTTTCAATTCTCCAATCTCCACACTCCTCTCCAAGACTAAGGGGTCGTTTGTTTTTTTGTCTGAAGACTGAACATTCCTGAATTTTTCTGAAGACTGAATATGGACTAAAATCTGAACTTAAATGACATGTTTGTTTTTTTTTCCCTCACATTTGAATGTATTGTCAACATGTTTGTTTTTTAAAAGTAAAATTGTTTGAAACTAAGTAATTTTACATTTATACCCATGTTAAACAATTATACATATAATATGAAATAAAACAATCCAAAAATAATAATTATATATGAACACATATGATCATGATCTTCTTCTTCAATTACAAATAAACTTTATTTTTATAAAAAAAGTTTTTTTTTCAAAAAATAAATGGGGCAGCAAGAAAACTCAAAAAACACTCTAAAAAAATAATATTTAAATATATCACTCTAATATCATAACAAAGTATTGATATTAAACACCAATATGAGAAGTGATTATGATTTTGTTTTTTAATATTAAAGCTATTTAAAATAAACAATATATTAAAATAAAGATTTTTGTACCATATATAATTATGATGAAATTGGAAATAAGTTATATATAGGGGATAGTATCGGAAGAAAAGATTTTGGATTGCATTTAATGCAATTCAGTGATTTGCAATTAAGTGAAAAGTCATGATTTTTTACTTTTTATTTTAAGTTGTTTTTTAGCATTTTTAAGTTGTTTGACCACTTATAAAAACAAACAAAACAACTTAATAATTATGATTTATACCCATTAAGTTTTAAGTGGAAAAAACAAACGACCCTCAAGAGTCCAAGTTTCCAATTTATATTATTTGCAATTACTAAGTTTGTAAGTTTCCAATTTATTTTATTTACAATTTATCTTATTTCCAATTTATTTTATTTCCAATTTATTTAATTTACAATTAGTTAATTACCGAGTTCTCAATTTCATTTATTTACAATTTATTTTATTTGCAATTACTAAGTTTCCAAATTACAATTTATTTTATTTACAATTTATCTTATTTCCAATTTATTTTATTTGTAATTTATTTTATTTATAAATTGTAATTACTAACTACTAAGTTTCTAATTTTCTACCAAATTTATTTCAAACCATTTAATCAGTTATTTTTATTAATTTTTTAACATTTTTTGTTCAAGAAATTTTACAATTCAATTTTTAAAATGGCAAGTGGAAGTGGTGACGGTCCCAGACGTTCCATTTCTATGAAAGGTAAGGGTCGTATGACCGATAATCTTGGTCATGACGACCGTGCCTATCACGAGTATTTACAATATCAAGTTTATGCTGAAGACCTAAGTCTAAACTTTCCTCAATCTCATCTCTCTTTAAGAATTTCTGAACCCGATCTCAATGCCACCCTTCATTTGACAAGCCAATCAGAAAACATGCCTGATCTTGGCCATGATGCCGATGGGGTCGATGGGCTTGATGATCCCAACCCCTCTCCAGATTTTGATTTTGATCCAAGTATAGAGGAAAAGTTACTGAAGCAGGTCAAATCTGATCTCGTCGTACTCCATATGAAGAAAGTTACACAAGAAGATGGAAACACTATAGTCATTTGCAATTACTGTAAAAAAAGTATTTAAATGGCATAAATCTGGAGGATATGTCACATATCGGAAGCATATAACGAA
This sequence comes from Dipteronia sinensis, assembly GCA_033220585.1. Classification (NCBI taxonomy): domain Eukaryota; kingdom Viridiplantae; phylum Streptophyta; class Magnoliopsida; order Sapindales; family Sapindaceae; genus Dipteronia; species Dipteronia sinensis. The sequence goes on along the minus strand of CM065640.1, from coordinate 23,220,271 downwards.
TGCACATCCAGACGCACAGGCCAGATCGAGTTCACAAGCTCAAATTTCCAGGTACGCTATCCCTAACCAACAATTATTTAAATATAGTGATGCAAAAAATAGAGAAGAATTAGCTAGAATGGTTGCAGTAGAACATTTATCATTTAGTTTTGGTGAAAATGTTGGTTTTAATAAATATTGTCAACGAGCATTAAATCTTGCTGTATGTCGTGTTCCTAGAACCACGCTCACAAAAACACTTGAAAAGATTTATGAAAAAGAAAAGGAAATGTTGACAAATTTTTTTGAATAATATAATGGTCGTGTTTCCGTATGTGCCGACATATGGAGTGACCATTGGCGAATGCATTCATACATAGGTGTCACTTGCCATTATATGGATAATGCAAGGACTATCCAAAAAAGAATTGTTGCATTTAGAGTTTTTGATGATAAACACACTGCTGCTAATATTTTTAGACAGTTTAGAATAATTTTTGCAGAGTATAAAATTGATAATAAAATTTTTACAATTGGTTTTGATAATGCTTATAACAATACAGCTGCTATTCCTGCTTTAATTGAATTATGCAAACCTTATCTTGGTGGTAAATTTTTTCATCAAAGATGTGCATGCCATGTTTTCAATTTATGTGTTCAAAAAGGATTAAAAACCTTTGAATAATTTATTCAACATATTAAAGATGCTCTCTATTTTTTGTGGAAACATTCTAATGTAATGAAAGCATGTGCAACATATTGTAAATAAAATGGTAGGCGTGTCATTAGATTTCCTCGTGATGTTCCAACACGTTGGAATTCTACTTATAAATTGCTTGCTAGAAGTTATGAATATAAGGATTTATTAGTTACTTTTATTCAATATCATGTTAGTCACATTAATCTTTATCAAAGTCATTGGGATGTTTGTAGCAATGTTTGTGGTTTGTTAAAAGTTTTTTATACTGCTATTAACAATTTATCTGGTATTTATTATCCTACAATTAAATTATTTATTATTGAGAGTTTTAATATTGCTGGTGTATTTGCTCATTGTAAATCCGACTTACAATTACATGAGTTTGTTACTGTTATGAAGGAAAAATTGTTAGAATATTATAAGGAGTTTCCAAATATTTATTTTATTGCCATGTGTTTTGATCCAGGTTGTAGACTAGAAAGTTTGTCCGATTATCTATCTGCTTATTATGAACAAGGTTTAAAAATACATTATGATGTTGATATGTGTTATGCTAGGGTTAAGAAATTATTGTATGAATTATATGATGAATATCTTAGAGTTTATGGTCCATCACTAAACATAGATGTTCCACAAACTCAAAATGTATCTCGTTCCTCATCATCCTCTGGATTTATTAGTTTAGGGTATAATTTTTTATCCAAAAAAACCAAAAAATTACGAGGTTCTTCTTCATCAAGCTCCATCACATATTTCGAGCTTGAATCTTATCTAAGTACCTTTTTTGAGTTCATAGAAGACACTGAAATTAAACAATTTGATATCCTACACTGGTGGAATGAGCATGAAAGGTATTTTCCAATCTTGGCTATGATAGCCAATACTGTCCTTTCAACACCAGTTCAGTATCGGTGGGAATATTTTAGACCCAACACGTTCCTTTATGAGTCCGAAATCACTTCAGATGCAAGCTTGTGTCGAAGATTAGATGAAGACACAATATCGGCAACAAGAAATCGATCATGAGGAACAATACGATTTCTTTAAAAATGACGAACCGGCTGAAAGCCGAACTAATGATCAAGGTAATGATTAGTCTCCACTCTCAACGCCATCTCCAAAGTCCAACCTGCAATAAAATATAAGAAAACTACGTGGCCTTTGATTCCTCTAAACCTTTTAGAGGATACGTAGGCAACTTAATTGTGGTAAAATTTAAGTGCAAGGCTAATTTTACATTTTTTAGATTTATTTTAATTTTAATTTTTAATTTGTCATTTATTTATTTTATTTTATTTCGCGGGTAAATAACCCAATAAAATATATTTTCAAATTACAATTTTACATAGCTAATGTAATAATGTTGTTATGATATAAGATTAAAAAAAAAAGAACCGGAACCGGAACCGGCCTGGAATCAGAACCGGCGTCGAGTCTAGATTCCCCTTTTTGAGGCATTGAGGCTCTTCGGTTCCAAAAACATGAAAGCATATGAACAAGTGAGGGGTTTGTTTTTTGGGTTTGAAAGCTTAATGGGTCTAAAATGACCTTTAAGACATCTTTTTATTCTTTCAGAAATCGAAAGAATATAAATAAATAAATAAACATATACGAAATGAAAAAAGTCCCAAATTGTAGCTGAAATTTGAAGTGTTACAACTGGAATTTTTTAAAAGTTTGATACCCAAAATAACCTCTCATAAATCACATAATTCCAATTATACCACCTCATATATAAAGCTAATGTTTAACTACAAGAAAATTTTGCTTTTTGAATTTTTTAATTCAGGTTGGAGCACGAGGTGAGGTGAATACATGTTTCTTTGTATACTATTTGAAACTTCTTTTGGAATTTCTTTTTAAAAAAGTTAAATGTTTAAACTATACATTTGGTATACTTGGAAATCTTTGATGCACCACAATTTATGCCCAAATTCAGAATGCTTGATAACTTAATAGTTATTAGTAATTGTCCCTAATCTCTGAAAAAAAAGGTTGAATCAATGACAGAATGAATTCAGACGGCCAGAGGGTTTTGTAAACTTTTTTAATCTTCCCAAATGAATCAATCGTCTAATATTTTATATGTATTTTTTTTAAAGGATTGATTTAGTGGTTAACGAAACTTCCATTTTTATTAAAATATTCAATGTAAACAGATTAATGAAGTGAACGATCTAACTATAAAATAAAAGCAAACAAAAAAAATAAATAGTTGTAAATGCAAAGATTGGCTTGCTCAGTTGCTGGAACTTGACTACTCTCTAGTTTGTCGAGTCAAAAAATTAAATGGCGATTTTTAGAGGTGGTTTTTCAACACTGTCTCTGTTTTAATAACTTATGTCGAAAAGGTACATAAAGTGAGTATCTTTTAAAATACCCCGACTGTATCTCCACATTAGCTTTTGTAATTTAGTTTTGTTTAAAGTAGAGAGATAAAGCCCCATTGAAACCCTAACGATCACTCGAACGGCGACGACGACGGCGGACGACGAACATGATTACGTCGACACCATAGAACATGACCAACGATTGTGGCGAGTTTTGAGCTCGATCAAAAGTCTTGAAAAGCATTAAAACATATGTCTGAAAATTTTTCACAGGTCTAAAAAGCATCAAAAGTCTCGGAAAGCATTTTAAAGTCTCGGATAAAAGTCTCGGAAAGCATTTCAAAGTCTCAGGCAAAAGTCTCCGAAAGCATTCAAAAGTCTAAGACAAAAGTCTCCGAAAGCATTCAAAAATCTGGGATAAAAGTTTCGGAAAGCATTCCAAAGTCTCAGATAAAAGTCTCAGAAGGTTTATGGAAAGTCTCGGGAAGCATACAAAAGTCTTAGAAAGCATTCAAAAGTATTGGATACAAGTGACGGGCGACAGGCGATGACGATCTCACTTTCGCCGATGAAGAAGTGAAGAAGTGAAGAAGTGAAGGAAATCGACGATCGGCAACGGGCGACAACGGCGATCTGCGATGGGCGACGACGATTGTTGACAATTGGCGAATGCGTGAAGCACAATGGTCACTAGTCAACGAGAGAAGAAGAGAGTGCAAGATTTCAGCGACTAGGTCTGATTAAGTCCAACTAGGACCCATTTTGACCGTCTTTGGTTGAAACCGGCTAACAACGTCGACTACCCTCAAATCGCAGCGGCAACTCATCGTCGAGCGACTAGTCAGCCCATTCGCCGACTTCTGCAACACTATGATATACTATTTTTTTTTTGAAATATTATAATAATTCGAGGTTTGGAAGAGGGAGGACAGACCCAAACCACAACCTTATGATATTTGTGTGTGAACGGCAAGCAACTGGGCTACCCTTATCTTATCCCGTCAGTTATTCAGAATTAAAAAAGAAACATGAGCAGATAATATAATCTAGTTCTAAGTTCTAAGTTCTAACTAATGAATTCGATATACCTATACCAAACCCAACAAGCAAGTAAAGTATATTCTAAGTGGAGCATATATTAATATATAATATATCGTTTTGTGATCAATGTGAACATGGCCAATAGACAAAACAAAACGATGAGGAAGTTTGGGCCATTACATCATTATGTTACGATGCCACCGGCCCACGTTGTTTGATATCAACTGACAACTTGTAACTTGTATTGCTAAACTATTAATAAAATGTAATGCTACATACTTACATTTACCCACAAAATTAGAAAATTCATGGAAAGCTAGTGTTTGGACTTTGGAGTCTAGTACTACTGCAACCGCTTCTGTCTGCTCCAATCCCAATATGAACTGGAAAAAAATTAAAAAAGCAAAGAACATCATACTACTTCACAAATACATGATAAAAATTGAAGATGGTGTAAAACACTGTTATAAAGGATTATTAAAATTAGTAGCACTCTTTGAGCATTTTTTATGGGTTTGATATCAATATATTAAGTTGAGTTTAATTGTTTAAATAGCTCCAAAATTTGCTTTGTTCTGAGTTCCAACAATGCCACTCAGACACAAGATACGTGATTTGTTTTTGAAAAAAAGTTGAGATAACCGTAGGATTATAAAGAGAAAATTAAAAATACAATAAAGAAGAGAAAGTAGATCTTAAAACTATAACCCAAAAAGAGAATTAGATCTTAAAAAACTTTAGTTATTAAATTGGTGACAAAAGGAAGGAAAAAAAAACAAGGGTCAAATGGTGCTAGTTATGCCCATTTTCCTGATTCATTTTAGAAGAATAGATTTTGAGGTTTTGTTGGTTTAATTAAAAAAAATTAATAATGGGTTAATACAATTAAAGATAATTTTAAAACAAATGGGGAATGTTTAGAAACTTTAAGTTAGATGAAATTATTGAGGTTTCAAAATATTCAAAATAGGATGTCAATAGTATATTGGTATGGCCATTTTAGGGTTTTATTGTCAGAAGACTCGAAACTAATAAAATGAGTTTAAAGAGAAAATTGATTACTAATATTTAGAAATTTTGGAATTTAAATTATTTACATTGTAATTTGTAATATTTATTATTTGAGTTGCATGTGAAGATTCTAGAGTAGAAGAGTTGTTGTACCGCCATTCAAATATCCACCAAAAATTTATATATATAAAAAAACATATCTAACAAAAATCAGCGGCAGATAAAACCACTATTCTTTTTGCTTGTTTTATCAAAAATAAAAAATAAAAATAAAAATCCAATCATAAAACTAGATAATTTAAGAACTGATTGGGTCGATCACCGCCGAAACCGAAAGTGGCAATGTGGCATGGCGGTTGGTCATTCAGTATGGGCTATGACCAAATTCGAGTCGTCCAACAAAAAAAAAAAAACTGATGTTAGGTCTAGCGAGCCCATTTCCATGCATGTGATATTTCTTGCTCTATACTAATTAGGGAAATAATCATTTTCTGCCCTGTTGTTTGCCCTATTCTCTACTTTCTCTCATCTAGTTTCAATATTTTCCACTTTTCTCTTTATATACATATATTTATATGTTGAGATTGGGTTGCATTTAGAGATGGCAATCTGACCAGCACCCGCCGGAACCCGACCCTGGAGGGTCGGGTTTGGGTGGAGAATTTACGACCCACGAATCCGTGAACCCGTTTGAATAAAAACCCGATGGGTGCAGGTGCGGGCGAGGAAAACGAACCCGCGGGTGAACTCGCAAACCCGCATGAATAAAATATAATATATTTAAAACTATTTATCTATATCGTTTTGATTAAGAAAATAAAATAAAAGTCAAAACTTTTGACTTTCATGTTTTGATTTTTGACTTTTGACTTTTATAAAATATAAAACGGACCCGTAGGTGAACCCACAAACCCGCATGAATAAAATATAATGTATTTGAAACTATTTGCTTATGTCATTTTGATTAAGAAAATAAAATAAAAGTCAAAAGTCAAAATATGAAAGTATGAAACCCTACCAAGTTTCATGGACTTATATATTATGAATTTATAGATTATGTACTTAACTACTGATGGATTAAGAAGTAAGAACCCTTAAATTATGGACTTTTGAATTATTTTTGGTCATTTTATTTTTTTGGTTATTATTGTTTTGTAAATGTATCAAGTAAGGAATTAGAGATGGAAATTCAATTCAATTAATCAAGTATAAAGCAGGTGATTAATGATTACATGTGGAAATTTACAAGTGACAAATCGCGGGTTCGCGGGTTGCGGGTTGCGGGTTTGTGGGCCGCAGGTGAAGCATCCACCCGTGAACCTGCATTGGTTCACGTGTTCATGGGTGAGGGTACGGGTGCAACCTAAATCCGCGGGTGCAAACCAGCACCCGAACCCGCTTTCCTACGAGGGTTCACGGGCGGGCATGGGTGAGGTATATTTTCATGGGTACGGGTGTGGATTTCGCAAAATCCGTCCGAACCCGATCCGTTGCCATCCCTAGTTGCATTTGTGCATAGGAGGGGGGAAATTGGAGAATGTTGAAACTAAAGGGGGATCGTGGAGAATAAAGCAAACTACAGGGGCCAAAATGATTACCCTACTAATTAATATCTATTTATGTAAACATCATCGTCTAATTTGGTTTGGTGGTAAATGACATTCATTCAACATGGTAATATCACAAGTTCGAGTCACCGTCACTTCAAATGATATATCAAATGTATATATCATCCACAAGCTTGACCCATCATGGATATATGCTACCAAAAAATTAAAATTAGCGGGAATCATAAAAGATTAAAAAACACACAAAACATACAAGATGATAGATTGGTTTGATGGTAAGTCTCTCACACCTACACCTAAGATGTTATGGATTCGAGTCATGCCCCCTCTCCCAATCCCGAAATACTTCAATAGTTCAAAAAAAAAACACGGAACAAAGAAAAAGAAAAAGAAAAATAAAATGGTTAAACTAAATCAATTTAAAGTTTTGACTTTAACATCACGGTAGGGGATGCACGATGCATCCCACTGCACCCAAGTTTTTGCCTTTGTAGAGTTGTTGTACTTGTAAAGTCCAACATTACAATTGTTTTACAAATATTATAAAAAAGGTTAGGCTAAATCAACTTAAATTTATAACTTTAATATCTCAACCCACTTATGTGCTCTTAATTAAATTAAAGAGTTGTAAATACATTCAAATCTCAACCATTAGATTAAGAGTACATGAGTGGTTGAGAAAACATATCACTAACCTGTTTAATGCTAAATGGATCTTGGCCAGATTCTTGGGTTTTTTTTTATAAAAAAAATTACATGGATAAAAAAAACCGCCATTTGTGATCCTATAAGTTCATAATATAATCGATAACGTTGGTTGAGCTTCAAATATTTTCTATTGGGGGTGCCATGGGAATATGGGATAGTAATTTATATTAATTTATATCCTTAAGAGTGTATGTTATTGAAAAAAAATGAAATATGAAAAATTATGTATTGATGCTTTAAAAAAGAATAAGAGTAGCTTTTAATTGAGATAAATTATATTTATATATATATATATATACACACACTTTGGACAAAAGTTATATATGAAAAATAATAATAAAGATAATGTTAACGTCAAAATTTGGTCATTTATCCAAAAGAGAATTCTCAAGGAATTCCCTTGGGAGGCCTTTCCGGGCCTCAGGATCTTCTCTACATCAGATCAGCATCAGGGTACCAGATCCCTCAAAGGGAGCAACTCCTCTCACATGATACATAGGCTGTATTCCATGAGAAAATGTGGGTTAAAGTGATAAGGACCCATCAGGTTTGCATAAGAGACAATGTAAGAGCTTTTCACGAATTTGGGGGGGATAAGGGGGGCCATCTGATAATGACCTTTTAGAAGCTTTCCAACTACCTTAATTAATGATTGGAAGACACCATGTGATTGCTATTTGGTCAAAAGACCACCTAGACATCTTTCTCCAATGGAAAATCTCCAAAATGACACATAATCGCCTCGTCATCGCCACATAGGAATCCACATATGCCCTAAACTGATGTGGCACGTCATGCACCATTCAATGAGTGTGTTTACATGTAGGAACCTTGAGCCCAAGTGTGCCAAACACATGCCCTCCACATCACCATCTAAGCTCACTATATAAGTGAGATACATGGTCTCACTTAAACATCTCTAGATCTTTTCTCTTTTGGAGACTTGGGCTCTCATCTCTACTATTTTTTAAGAGTGTTCTCCAACATCTCTACCTCCATAAGAGACCATACACGTAGTAGGATGTACCTCTCTAATGGATAACCCATATGCTTCCCTCATTGATAAAATTGATTTGCTACTTGGCTACTTGTCTCCTAGATAACCTCTTCCATTGGTTCATGCTACTTGGCTACGTGTCTTATAGATAATCTCTTCCATTGGTTCATGTTACTTGGCTACTCGTCTCCTAAGAACCCCCTCTATTAGTTTATGCTACTTGGCTACTATTATAAGCTCTACGGAGTACTTGTGTTGTACTACTTGGTTACTTACCAAGGTGGGTGTCAGCACTGCGAGTTTATCCTTGATAACAAGGATAATTAAAATTTGAACACTGTTGTTTGCTTTGTAATTCTGAGTCTTTTCCAGAATTTTATTGATTTAAACTGCAAATTGACAACGCTAAAAATGCTAAAAATAGTTAAAAAAGCTAGGAACAATTCTATGCTAAACCTGAATTTAAACAAGTAAACCATTTCCTCTAAGGGTAGTAAATTTTTAGATACTATGCATTGCATGGCCGTGGTAACTCTTCACCTCCTAGTCGGGCAAGATAGAATGATAAGTCCTGCTATCCCGACTATCTGGTAAGGACTTTTCTACAACTTGTCGGTCAGGGAACCAATTGCCCTATCTTTAGTGCCCGAGGTTACTCTCTTCAACACCAGATCCCCGAGTTGGAATCTTCTTACCTAAACGTGAGAGTTGTAATACTTGGCTGCTTTTTGTTGGTAAGCCGTATTTCTCACACGAGCCATATCTCTTTCTTCTCTAGCTCGCCTAGGTTCAGCCTTAGCATGTCCACATTGTATTCAGGTTGGTGCAGCTAGACCCTTGGAGAGGTAAAAGCGATTACTACGGGAATGACCGCTTTGGTCCCAAAAGCTAATGAATATGGCGTTTCTCCAGTAAAGTCCTCTCAGCTGTCTGATATGCCCATAACAGTTCATGAAGCTTGTCGGCCGAATTCCCTTTTTTGGCAGTTAGTTGGGCCTTCAAGTTGTGCTTTATTATCTTTGTTCACGGCCTCGGTCTGCCCATTGGTCTGCGGATGAGCGGGGTGGCATAATCATTCTTGATATTGTAGGTTTGGCACAGCTCCATGAAGTTTTGGTTGTCAAACTGTGATCCATTGTTAGTGATGATGATGTCCGGAATCCTAACCATGAACAAAATGTTCTTTTTCACGAAAATGGTCGTGTTGGCTTCAGTTATGTTGACAAGTGACTCGGCCTCCGCCCATTTGGTAAAGTAATCAACTACTACAATCGCATACTTTGGTCCACCCTTTGTTCTGGTCGGCATTGGCCCGATCAGATCGAGTCCCCATATAGAAACTTGCAATGAGGACGTAAGGTTTTTCAATAGGTCTGGTGGTTGTCGATAATCGTTGGCGATTCTTTGGCAGACCTTACAACTTCCTGTAACTTTTTGTGAATCAACGAATAAGGTCGGCTAATAGAAACCTTGCCTTAGAGTCTTATGTGCTAAGCTCATACCCCTAGTGTAGTTCCCACAGACTCCACTGTGTATGCTTTTCAGGATCTTACTTGCTTTAGTGGGTCTAACACACCTATGTAGTATCTCTAAAAATCCCTTCATGTACAACTCACCCTCAATTATTGTGTATTGTGACGCTTTATATCTGATTTGCCTTGCCTCTTTGGGATCCTCGGGGAGGATATTTTCTCAATATGATTTCTGATCAGGGTCATCTAGTTACTTACTCTACTTTCAATCTCTCATATGAGTAGCTTCTCCTGTTCGCCAATGCTTGGTCGAGCCAAATGTGCGACTAGGATGGTTTTTGTCCAGATACTGGTCGTCGCTGAGGCTAATTTGGACAAAGCGTCTGCTTTTTTGTTTTCGTCGCAAGGTATCTGGGTGATCCTGAAATTTTTGAATCGACTAAATAACTCTCCCACTATATCTAGGTAAGCGGTCATGTTTTCATCTTTTGCTTGCTACGTTTAAAATTTGGTTCACCACTACCTGAGAGTTGCTAAAAATCTCAACCTCATTTGCTCCCAAAGTCGTCTATACTTTTATTCATGCAAGTAAAGTTTCATACTCGACATGGTTATTGGTGGCCTTAAAGTCGAAACGCGATGCACATTAGACTAGATCTCCTTTCGGGGTAGATATCACTATTTCTGCTCCGTTTTCGTGCATGTTCGACGAGCCATCCACATATAGCTGCCACTGGAAAGCTTTTATGTTTTTCTCTTCCATCATTCTTAACACTTCAACATCTGGTTCAGTGAATTCAGCCACAAAATCTGTAATAGCTTTACCTTTTATTGATGCTTTTTGGGTGTATTTAATGTCAAATTCGCTCAGTTCCACATCCCACTTGGTTTGTCTGCCTAACACCTCTGGTTTTTGTAAGATTTGTTTGAGCCAACAGTTGGTGTAAATCTCAATCTTGTGAGCCTCGAAGTACGACCTCAATTTCCTTACTGATATCCGCTAATGAGTACTTGGTATCGGCCGGCAGTAAGGCTTTGCTTGTATAATAAACGGGCTTTTAAATACCTTCTTCCAATCTAACTAGTATGGAACTAGTTGCCACTTGTGTCACTAACAGGTATAAGTACAGCGTGTCCCCGAGTTTTGGCTTTGACAGGATCGGGGATTTTCCGAGCCAGTCTTTTATTCACTAGAATGCTTTCTCGCATTTCTCATTCCACTCGACCCCCTTACCCTTTTTAATAGCACGAAAAAAGGGAATGCACTTATTTGTCGATCTGCTAATGAACCAGTTCAGAGAAGTTAAGCATCCCGTCAGCCTCTATATATCTTTCAACGTTCTTCGAGACTTTATGTCAGCCAACACAATGATTTTGTCCGGGTTGACCTAGATTCCCCCCGGGTGCACCTGGAATCTGAGGAATTTCACCGATGGTACTCTAAAAACACATTTGTTAGGGTTGAGCTTCATCTTATACTTCCTCGGCACGTTAAAGTTCTTTCTCAAGTTCGACGCATGCCTCTTTGCGGAGATGCTTTTGGTCAGCATGTTATCAACGTACACTTCCATGTTTCTGCCAAATTGGCAAATGAACATTTTGTTTAATAGTCTTTGGTACATTGCCCCCACATTCTTCAATCCGAACGGCATGACGATATAGCAATATAATCTCTAGTTAGTTGTGAAAGATGTTTTCTCTTTATTTGATTCATGCATCATAATCTGGTTGTACCCAGAATACGCGTCCATGAAACTAAGGAGCTCATGTCCGGCCACGACGTCCACCAGCTAGTCAATCCGACAAGGGAAGCTATCCTTTGGGAAAGCTTTGTTGAGGTCAGTGAAGTCTACACATATCCTCCATTGGTCGTTCTTCTTTTACCAGCACGACGTTGGTCACCCATTCGGGTACTTTACTTCCATAATTGACCCAGCGACGAGCAACTTTTTGACTTTCTCTCTTATTGCTATGCTTCTTTCTAGGTTAAACCTCATTTCTTGATTACTGGTCTACATTCCGCATCAACTGCCAAACCGTGTGAAATTACTTTTACATTGATTCCAGACATGTCTTAGTGTTTCCACGCAAACACGTCATTATATTCCCTTAGTAATCTGGCCAAGTCCACTTTCTTTTGGTCGACCAACCTTGCTCCTAGTTTGACAGTTTAGAAGGTTCATTCTTGTCTAGGACTACTTCTATGGTTGGTTCGTTAGCCCTTCTCGTGAGTTCTTCTCTAGGATCAAGCTCAAACCAGGTTGGGGCCTCTGCCCGAGCCTCTTCTTTGTCTATGGCTATGAACTCATCTTGAACCATGTGTGCTTGGTGTCCATCATTCTTAGTTCTCTCTTCATACAATGTGAGGTTTCCTATTGATTGGTTCCCTCCGGAGTTCATGTCTTGTGGGGACGGGTTACGATTTTGATCACCATCTTTACGGGTTACCATATCATACTGTCACAACTTGCGTGCAAATGTCTTTCAATCTTTCTCGCTCCCTCCTTCTAGTGCCAGTTGTTGACGGTGATTTTTCATTGTTTTGAAATATCTACCAACCAACACTGCAATTGTGATTGGTTAATGAAGAGAAACACAATTTTACATGAAAAACCCTAGAAAAGAAGAAAAAACCACGGTTCCGGGTGACGACGGTAAATGGGTTTCACTATGAGAAAGTAGATTACACACTCAACTCATTTTCCCCTCTTAATTCCTAAAAAAAATACTTTTATCTGCGTATCCTGTTTAAAATGAAGAAGTGGTTATATTTATACTTCCAATGATAACCCTAAACTTGTTGTATAAGTACTTGACTCATAGAATCTTGGTATGATTCTACTTGCTTGAATCCCTGTGATTATCTTGATCCCTTTCTCGTTTGATGGTTATTACGTAATAAATACGATTAATTCTACGCTTAATTAGGACTCTGGTATTTTGTGAAAGAGATAAGTTTTTTGCCTTGTTGAAGTGTGATTCTTGATTCCCATATCTTAGTGAGATTTCCTTTCCAGTCACCGGGTATTGATGATGCTAATAGATCCTGATTTGGGCGAGTGATCTTTGCTGGGGAGATATCTTGGCTGACCAGAATCTTGCTTTGCCAAGATCCTCTTATGGTCGAGCCACTCTCCTTACAACTCTTTATAGTTCTTGCTTATTTGCCCAACGATGTGCTTGCTTGGATGACATGCCCTTAGTCAGCTTTTCGCCAGGTTTGACTGGTTGACTTTCAATGACGTGACACATCTTTTCTCCTACATTCATGCTAGTTTGATGACATGTCGACCGATCAAAATTCACATATAACAATAAATTTTTCTATTTTCCTTTTTTTCTTCAGTCTCCTTTCTTCCTTCTTCCTCATCAAATCCGAAGAACGGCTGAGAAATCAAGATTTAGAAATCAACATGGTTTTAGTGTTATTGTATCATTTTTGATAGTATTTTATGAAGAATCGTATTAAACTTTTGGAAAGTTGTTTTCCAGAAGATTTCACGTTTTCACTGGTACGAAATGTTGACAAAAATGTGAAAACGTGAAATGTTGACAAAAATGTGAATCTTTAGTGAAAACGTGAAATCTATAATAAAAACGTGAAATGTTAGGGTCCTTCTTGTAAGCGTTTTTCGTTCACTGTTTTTCGAAAATAAAAATGAAAATGAAAATAGTATTTTTGGTTTCAGTTTCGAAATATGAAAACGCATCTGGTAGCACATATTAAAAACTGTATTCTAAAATTAAAAACGGAAAAACGCGTCTGGTAGGTTAATTGAAAAATATAAAAATTTATTAATTTTCCAATTATATTTCTATTGTAATTTTTAATTTGAATAAAAATTGAGTCAATAATTCATCTAATTATCAATTATGCCACCCAAAAAAGTTCTTTATACACCCATTTTTAAATTTTACAAATAAATTATTAGCCACTTTATTTCCATCATTTTTCATCTAAACCCATTTCATTACTTTTGATACATAATTAAACCCCAAATAAACAAACAAATGTCTTGATTTTGACCCCTCTCCCATAGATTGCTCAACTATAAAGTAAGCAAAAGAATCAGAAAGAAGAACATCTCCATCAACCGGCACAGTCACATAACCAATAGGATTCAACTTTCTGAACTCTACATAACAAATTAAAAAAACCAAACATCAAACTAAATCAAACCCATATCCAGTTTTGAATCTCAACCATCCATCTAGGTAAATATAATTAAAAAAACAAATAAAAGAAGCTCACCAGCATTATGTTGCTCTCCCTTCACCAAGTTGACTGCTTTGTACTCGTATTCAAGCCCTGTGAACATATAAACATAATCCAACATTAAATCTTATTAATTAGTTAACATAAGAAGAAAAAGAGAGTGAATTGGAAGATAGAGAGTACCTTGATTCTGACACGACAAGAACAAGAGCGCAACCAATATGAATAGAGTTGCAGCTTTTTTTTACCATCATTTCCATTTGCCTGATCATCAAAACAATAATAGCAATTACATTGAAAACAAAACAAAAAAATAATAATAATCGATGCATTTACAGGATGAAGATTTTTCATGGTACCATATAACAACTGAGTGTGGCTAGTTGACCGACTTACTCCTCCCTCCAAAATGAACTGTAAAGTTGGTCCAATCTTCATCACTCAATTGTGCTTGATTTCGGATCCCATTTCAATTTTTTTTAACAAAAGCAACACATAAATAGAAAACAGAGTAGAAGAAAGAAAACTCATCTGGCGGTGAGATCGGCGGCACCAAGGCCGACGCCGATCTAGCAGCAGATCGGAGAAGAAGAAAAAGAAGAAGAAAAGAAGAAGAGAGAAGCAGAGGAAGAAGAAGAGCAGATTGGTGGCGGCGAGCGGAGGAAGGAGCAGATCGGCGGCAAGCGGGAGCTATCAATGAAGGAAGAAAGAAGATGAAGATGAAGATGTGGATGGGAAAAGAAGACTACTGATGAAGATCGGCGAAGGAAGGAAGAAGGAGAAGAAAGAAAGAAGACGATGATGGTCGGCCGACGGCGGCGAGCAGATCAGCGGCAGCTGCGATGGACTAAGGAAGAAAGAAGATAAAGATGAGGAAGATAGAAGATGATGTCTGGTGGATGAGAAAAAAGAAAAAAGAAATATTGTTAATTTTTTTGAAAAATAAAAACAAAAACAAGTATTTTGTGTTTTTTAAATATTTCACTGTTAACACTGGTTTTGTTTTTCATTTTGCTTTTTATTTTTTGAAAATAAAATGAAAAACGGTTAACGAACGCAAATTCGAAACTGTTTTAGGAAAACAAAAACAAAAACGGACTAAAAAACAGTTACAGGATGGGACCGTAGATAAAAATGTGAAATCATAATGAAAATGTGAAATGTTTAAAAAAACGTGAAATCTAAAATCTTACTGTTACGTCTGAAAACGTAATTTTATTTTTTTTTGAAATTGAAATCTTCATTAAAATAGGGAGAAAATTATAAAAATGTAAAGGTTAAGGGGGCCACTTATCTGAATGAGTACACAGTTTCAAAACCAAAATCAACATGGTACTAGTGTTGACTGTTGACTGTTGAGTCACAACAAGAGTAAACAAAATCCAAAATCTGAGTTTGAATCCTGATCACTTGCATTTTAAGTTTTAACCGACTTGAGCAAGCAAACACCGCCAAGTTTTTGCTGTCCAGTGTCCACTATAAATATTAAACCTCAATCAAGTGGACCAAACCAACACTACTCCGTCTATAACTATAATTCATTTATCATCAACATAATGAGAAATGAAGGAGGTCCTGATCACAGCGAAAGCTTCAACAACTTTTTCCAGAGCTGGCTTGTTGAACAAGACCAGCTTCTCAATGAACTAGTTGATGCTTCCAAACGCTACGAAACCAACATAAACTCATCAACTGGGTCTACGTCATCAAATGGTGATGATCATCATCAAGTTTCGTTAGAGCAAGTGCTGGGCCCACTTATTGACAAAGTTGTAAATCATTACGAGAAATATTACAGAGCTAAGTCCGGGTCAGCAAAGGAGGACGTGTTGGCGATGTTTTCTCCTTGTTGGAGGAGCCAACTCGAAGAAGCTTTTCTTTGGATCGGTGGATGGAGACCCAGTATGGCTTTTCACTTACTCTATTCCAAATCTGGATTGCAATTCGAGGCCCGACTCAGCGAGTTGCTTAGTGGGATAAAAACCGGTGATGTTAATTTTCTCTACTTTGAGAATCGGTGTATATATATTTCATATTTGTATATTGGGTCGTGACTCGTTACATCCGTTAATATATGTATATATTATTTTCTTGGTATTTGTATTTAAGCTTCAACGTGTGGATTCTCTAACAGGTGACTTGGGTGATCTCTCACCGAATCAAGTCGTACGAGTGGACGAGTTACAGATGAAGACTATAAGGGAGGAGAAACAAGTGACTGAGAAGATGGCGAAGCTTCAGGAGACTGTTGCGGATTCTTCGATGGTGGAGTTGTCGCACAAAATGACTGAGTTGATTAGGAGCGGAGATCGGATGAGTTTGGAGGAGGAGGAGGAGCAAGTGGAGTTGAATTTGACATCCAAGGAAGAAGGTTTAGAGGAGATGTTGGACAAGGCAGATGATCTACGGCTGAGAACGCTTAGGGAAGTTATTAGTATACTGAAACCAATGCAGGCCGCCCATTTTCTGATTGCTGGGGCGGAGTTGCACTTGAGGGTTCATGATTGGGGAATGAAAATAGATGCTAGGAATCAGAATCATGGTGGTGGTGGTAGAGATGCAGTCAATTTGCCACAAAGTTAATTCTAAGACTCTTTAAGTACATGGGATGGGAGGTGACCATTTTCTTGGGAAAGTGACAAGTACTAGCGTGTCTCTGTATGATGGTAGAATAATCTTTATGTTATTTGTTTCTTCATCTTCGTGAGTCTCCTGTTAGGAATTTCGTTTAATAATAAGCAGTGTCTTTTATTCAATTTACAATTAATTACTTTAGCATATATTTTAATGTCTCTGGGTAGTCTCTGTCTTGGTTTCTCGGGGCAGTGGCCAGTGGGGTACTGATGGGTTTAGTGGGCTTCTTCTATACTAATTACACTCGAAATACTAGTATTTGCACACATTTTTGAACTTAACACCCCTTTTAAAAAAATTTAAACATTATAATTTGTAAACACACTCTCGCATATTATAAATATGTCATTTTTTATAATTTTTAATTTAATAAGGCAAAAAAAAAAAGTATGGAAGATGGTTTTAAAAAGAAAGATGGAAGATAAAGATCCACCCCTTCCCAAATATGGGATGGATTTTTTTTTTTTGAGACAATTTTTTATTTATTTAAGAATTGGAAACCTCTAGTTCGGCAACCTCCCCATCTTTTCTTTTTCTTTTTTTCTTTTTCTTCTGTTTTTCTTTAATTTCATTATTTTTTTTAGTTTATTTAATTAGATTAAATGGTTTTCTATTCTTAATTTTTTAAAAAAAATAAATAATCACTTTTTAAGTTTTAATTAATATTTTAATAAAAAGATATTATAATCTTTATTTTTTTTAACTAATTATAGTTTTTGTTAAAAGTTTTAAAATATTAAATATTTGTATTAATATGATTTATAAGATTTTTTTTTATTTAATAGTTTTTTTTAACATGATTTTAAAAGTCTTTATTAAAGGTAACGTTGGAATTTTTGAAAACATAATTGTTTGAGATGGGCGTATAATTTGAAAGGAGTACAAATATCACCGTTTTATACGTTTATTTTATTTGTGATCAGATTAGGCTTTAGATTGGTTATTGGGCTGGTTAAAAATTGAAACTCTCTTTTCAAACTGTTAGAGATGCCGTACGAATATAAAACACTTCTGTTAATATTACTGTATGCATCATAGCCCAGGGCGGATGGACTATTTATATAAAACAGTTATAAAAATGATGAAATTATGATTAATTTTAAAAGTTTTTCATTTTGGCCCTCCAAAGTGCTCAAGTAGTAGAAATAGAAATAAGGGTTATTATCAATTGAGTCCTTATTTTTTTTCTGAATGATCAATTTTTTAAATGAGTTTTCTTTTTTATCAAAAGGTTCCCTGACTTTTGAAAAGTATATCAAATAGATCCTTTTGACTTTTTTTTTAACGGTCAAATGTCACTGAAAATGTATAATATCTCTTTTACCCTTGTTTACAGTATTAATGGCTGAAAGGACTATTTTACCCCTTGACATTTATTTTCTTTAAATAAAATAAAATAAAATTTACATAAAAAAGAAAAGAAAAAAACAATAGGATTAGAGATCTGGAATATGGATATCACCATCACTAGTTCATATGTAAAAAATTCTTCAAAACTTCTTTACTAGTTCATCTGCAAAAATCAATCCATCCACAATAAAATTCCCTAAATTCCATGCACTTGTTTGATTTTCTAGTACGTACTGGTGTGATCCTGTCTTACCTATGGTGTGATGAGGAAGAAGTGATAGTTTGAGAACAAGTTAAGGTTAACTGAGGAACCTCTGACCTCTATAACAACACGAAGTGTTGAGGATATTTTAGGGATAACTCATAAGCTGCCTTTTATTCATGATTCCTTCACCTTAAATAGGCATTTGATTACAATCATATTGCCACTAAAATAGGACTCTTCCAACAAAACAAGATACAACAACCCACCTCAACGTTAAGTTGCAACTTATCAGGAGAAGACTAATTCCTCTTCCTATTTATTAGGCATAACTAAGACTCATTCAACTAGAAATAAGACACGTAACAACTTCTCCCCCCTTAAACAGCAGCCTTGTCCTCATGTTGTAATTTGGAAATTGTTTCTTCATGGCTTGTAAATCCTCCCAAGTTGTTTCTGCTGGAGATAGGTCTTGCCAATGAATGAGGATTTCTACCTTTCTCTTACGAATGCGACGATCAAGTACAGCTTGAGGTCTAGTATAGAGAGATTCATCATCGTCCATTGTCATTGGAAGCTCATTCTGAACCAGGATGATTTCCCCAATCTTCTTTTTCAATAAGGAAACGTGAAACACTGGATGAATTCTGGATTCCTTCGGCAAGTCTAACTTGTAGGCCACGGCTCCAATTTTCTTAAGAACAAGAAACAAACCATAGAATTTTGGAGCCAATTTAAAATTCTTTCTCAATGACAGTGAGGTTTGGCGATAAGGTTGGAGACGCAAATAGACCCAATCTCCTTCATTGAATGCTCGTTCTCTGTGATCTCGATCATATACTTTCTTCATGCGTGCTTGAGCCTCTTTGAGTGTGGTCTGTAACTCTTTAACGACCTGATCTCTATCCATCAATGCCTTTTCTACTGCGTCAACCGTTGCCATGCCCGGAATGTAAGACAATAACGTCGGCGGCGGCCTGCCATACACAACTTCAAAAGAAGTCGTTTTGATGGCGGAATGCCAACTTGTGTTATAGCAATACTCAGCCCACGCTAACCATTTAAACCATTCTTTCGGTTGCGAGCTTGTGAAACAGCGCAAGTACATCTCCACGGTACGATTTACAACTTCACTTTGACCATCGGTTTGAGGATGGTAAGCTGAGCTATAGTTGAAATCAGTACCATTCAGTTTGAATATTTCAGACCAAAACACACTTGTGAATGTCGCATCTCGATCACACACAACAGTTCTAGGCATGCCATGTAACTTGAAAATATTATCAAAGAAAAGCTGTGCAACTCCAATGGTTGTGTAAGGGTGTGCTAATGGCAGGAAATGTGCATACTTAGATAGCCTATCAACCACGACCAAAATGGTAGTCTTTCCCTTAGACATAGGTAGACCATCAATAAAATCCATAGCAGTATCTTCCCATACCTTATTAGGAATTGGAAATGGTTGGAGTAACCCTGTGGGCGCGAGATGTTCAGATTTGTGCCGTTGACAGACATCACAAGCAACAACAAAATTTCAAATTTTCTTTCGCATTCCAGGCCAATAGAAATCCCCTCTGATTCGCTGGAGAGTTTTATGGTATCCTTCATGGGTGCTATTATGAAACTGGCCCATAATATCACCAAGTAAAGAAGATGTTTCGGCAAGATATATTTTGTCCTTAAAAAATATAATCCCATCTCGATACTGCCATGGCCCCACCACTTCATCATCTTGGATGCGTTGAATTAAACACTGCAGATCTGGACTGGACTTTACCTCCTCCTTGATAGCCTCCACCCAATGAGGAACTGGATGACTAAGAGCTGCAAGCCCCCCTGCTTCCTGATCTGCACTCGTTATTGTTTCTTCCCTCCTAGAGAGAACATCCGCAACAATGTTTTCCTTCCCCTTTTTGTACTCAATAACAAAATCAAACCCCATTAACTTATAGAGCCACCGTTGTTGAGCAGTCGTAGTTATTTTCTGATGCCACAAGTACTTTAAACTACGCTGGTCAGTCCGCACCGTGAATTGACGTCCCAATAAGTATGTACGCCACTTTTGCACAGCTTGTACCAAGGCTAAGATCTCCTTCTCATAAGTGGATAGCAGCAAATTCATGTCTTTTAACGCATTACTGTAAAATGCGATGGGTCTCTCCTGCATCAGAACAGCTCATACACCCAAACCACTAGCATCACATTCAAAAATAAATTGCTTAGAAAAGTCTGGTAAAGCTAACACCGGAGCCTTCGTCATTGCTTCTTTCAACTTGTAAAATGATTATGCAGCAGCATATGTCCATGAAAATGAATCTTTCTTTAACATTTGTGTGAGTGGAGCTGCTATGAGACCAAAGTTTTGAATAAACTTTCGGTAATAACCGGTTAACCCCAAGAAACCTCGCATTGCCTTCAATGATGTTGGTTTAGGTCAGCTGACGATGGCATCAATTTTATCTGGATCGGCAGCAACATTGATATCTGAAATTACATGGCCAAGATAGTGTACCTTGTTTTGGCCAAACTGATATTTTTCTTGTTTAACATACAGCTGGTTAGATGCTAAAACAGATAACACAATCTCCAGATGATTCATATGTTCAGCCCATGACTTACTGTAAATTAGAATATCATCAAAAAAAACGATAACAAACTTTCGTAAATAATTCTTAAATACCTCATTCATAAGAGACTGAAAGGATGAAGGTGCATTGGTGAGGCCGAACGGCATTACCAAGAATTCGTAATGGCCATGATGAGTCCGAAAAGCAGTCTTCTCAATGTTAGGAGGGTGTACCCAAATTTGATGATAACCAGAACGAAGATCTAGCTTTGAAATTTTTTTTTGCCCTATGCAATTCATCCAATAGCTCATCGATCACAGGAATAGGAAACTTATCCTTGATTGTAATAATATTCAAAGCTCGATAATCAACGCACATTCGCCATGAGCCGTCATGTTTGTTAACCAAAATAACCGGAGAAGAGTAATGGCTGTTGCTAGGTCGAATCACCCCGGTAGATAGCATTTCCGCCACCAATTTTTCAATTTCTGCTTTCTGAAAATAAGGATACCTATATGGCTTGACTGAGACAGGACCCGGATTAGGCTGCAATGGAATTTTATGATCTTGGACCTGGCGATGAGGAAGGCTAGTAGGTGCTGCCAATATCCCTTTATATTTAAGAAGTAATTGCTTGACATTTGAAGGCACAAGGGAATCCGTGGCATGTTCTTGTGACACCCGTATGGAATAAAATTGGATCAAAACTCCCTTGTTGTTCCTGGTTGCACGAAGTAGTTGAAGGTTGCTAACAACCTGAGTTTCAGAAACCGTTAATCCTTGAAGAGCTATTTCTTTTCCTTCCATTATAAATTTCATCCGAAGTTTAGAGAAATCTCACTCAATGGGTCCTAAAGTACTCAACCGCTGAGTACCTAAAACAATATCATAGCCTTCAAGTGGAAGAATATAAAAATCTACAAATATTGGGACACCTTGTAGATTTAATTGAGTATTAGCACATTTACCCGAGCTGCTTAGTCATTCACCAGAAGCTACCATTACTTCCAGTTTCCCATTCGAACTCGGTAGCAATTCCACCTTTCTCACCATTCGCTCACACACAAAATTGTGAGTGCTCCCTGAATCAATGAGTATAGTGACTTGTTTTCCTCAAAGACTGCCCATTACTCGCATTGTATCAGGTGCACGAGTTCCAGAAATCGCATGCAATGAGATTTCCGGTGTGTGAGCATCAGTACCACCATCAATCTCCATTTCTTCATCATCATCACTGTCCTCTAGCCTGGCTTGAATGGAAAACAACTTCTTACAACGATGCCCTGGCACGAATCGGTCATTACAACGGAAACAAAGCCCTTTATTTCTTCTCTCGTTCGAGTTATTATTGGTAGCTACACTACGAATTTGAGAGTTAAATCTTGAAGTCGTTAAAGTTGTCTTTTAGTGAGAGATATTCCTTGCTTCATATAAACGAGCCAACCCGATAGCTGATGATAAGTTATTGGGTTTGTTGGCCTGCACATCAGTTCGAATGGAATCACGCAAACCACTAATAAAGCAACTCACATGTCTTGCTGGTTGTAAGGGCCCGGCTTTGGCGAGTAGTTTTTCAAAGCTTGCTTGATATTCTTGTACCTTTCCAGTTTGCTGTAATTTGGTGAGTTCCCCAAAGAAATCAAAGAACTTATTTGGACCGTATCGAGACTCTAGACCTTCCTTGAATTCTTCCCAAGATATGACAGGCATGTTTTGTTTCAATAACTGGTACCATAGTTGTGCATCTCCCTCAAGATGGAAGGATGCCAAGGAGACGCGATCAGAAATCGGCGTGTCATGTAGCTGAAAGAATTGTTCCACCCTGCACAACCAACTAGTCGGGTCTACTTCCCCACCATAGCGAGGGAAATCTATCTTCACAGTTTTGGGCACAAAGGAACTGTAAGAATGGGTATGTTTGGAACCCCCATCTTCTTGTCGACGACCGTCGTCCAATCGATTATTGTTAGCAGAATTTTCAGCAGCAACGTTGGTAGAAGGAACTGCGATCTGCTCCACCCGAGCACTTAGTTTCTCTAACATCTCAGTAATCTGCTTCAACTGAGTCGTTTGTGTCTCGGAAACCTTCTCTAAACTCTCCACTCGTTGGTCCATAGCCAGGCTCTGATACCACTGTGGTATGTACTGGTGTGATCCTGTCTTACCTATGGTGTGATGAGGAAGAAGTGATAGTTTGAGAACAAGTTAAGGTTAACTGAGGAACCTCTGACCTCTATAACAACACGAAGTGTTGAGGATATTTTAGGGAAAACTCATAAGCTGCCTTTTATTCATGATTCATTCACCTTAAATAGGCGTTTGATTACAATCATATTGCCACTAAAATAGGACTCTTCCAACAAAACAAGATACAACAACCCACCTCAACGTTAAGTTGCAACTTATCAGGAGAAGACTAATTCCTCTTCCTATTTATTAGGCATAACTAAGACTCATTCAACTAGAAATAAGACACATAACAACTCCTAGAAATAAGACACGTAACATTTTCCAAATTCCATCTACAACATCAACATCTCCAAATCTCCAAATCAAAATCCCACTCACACAACAACTAATCGAGATCAATCTCTGTCACATAATCCCTCGTTGATCTCTTCGTTGACTCCATTATCAACACCATCAACAAATCATCACCAACAAAAAAAATCTTAAAAAAAATACAACCCAGATTTGCACAGAGGAGCAGATCTGTTCCTCGCGGGAGCAGATATCTCCTCCGCTCGGAGCAGTCTGCTTCGAAGAGGAACAAGAGCAATCTGATCTTCACACGCTCGGACCTGTTTCTTGCCGGACCTGCGTCGTCTCGGCAGACCTGTTGTTATCGTGCGAAGAAGCCATCTCC
Source organism: Dipteronia sinensis (assembly GCA_033220585.1). Taxonomy (NCBI): domain Eukaryota; kingdom Viridiplantae; phylum Streptophyta; class Magnoliopsida; order Sapindales; family Sapindaceae; genus Dipteronia; species Dipteronia sinensis. Next base: position 23,196,630 of record CM065640.1, on the reverse strand, counting down.
ATCGCCACCATGGCGACCTCTATCTTGATGGAAGAGAACTCCATCTGTGATGGATCTCCAACTCTGTGATGGATTCAAGGTGGTGGCGGATTGGCGGTGGTGTGGGTTTGAAGATGGTGGTGGTGTTGATTTGGTGGAGGTGATTGTTTGGATTGCCGGTGTGGATTTTGATAATTTATATAAATATTAAAAAAAATTATTTATTTTGTTGATATATAAACTATTTCCTTTAATATATATATATATATATATATATTATTGATTTTTTTAATTTTGTGACACATGGCATGTTCTTGGTTCAAAGACAAAAATACCCCTACAAATGTTAAGATTGACCGACAGTTGACTAACGGATGGACCTATTTGATATACTTTTCAAATGTCAGGGAAATCATTGCTAAAAAGACAAACTCATTTAAAATATTAATCATTCAGAAAAAGATAGGGACCCAACCGATAATAACCTTAGAAATAATATGATGGATCATGAGTAGAGACTAGAGAAGCAGAAACTTACACGTGCACTTGGCAGAAAACCAAAATCTAGCTTCTCCATTACTGTATTTCTTTCTTCATCCTCCCTCTCCTTCCAGTTTCCCATCTTCATTCTTCAATGGCCCCGATGGCGTTGTCTGCTTCAGCTGCAATTTTACCTTTCAAACGTATGCTTTCTCTCTCTAATCTAAATATACACATGTACAATTAAATTGGAATTTGTTATAATTTTTGTTATATTAGGGATTTCAGGTGGTTCAAAGCTATTCAATTCTTCTTCTAAAACATTTGGGGTTGGGGCGCATTTCTCATCGTTGAGGACTTGTCGTGGGAGTGGACTCGGCATTGTTGGTTTGGCCTCAACAGGGAGCAGCAATGGAGGTTTCGTTGACTTATCTGAAGCAGGAACACCTCCACGAACCTATGCCTGGCCAGATAACAAGGTCTGCTTTCGACTGTATTATTTACATGTTCAGGAAAAATGTGGTTATTTGTTTATTATATTGGCTTTGTCTCTCCTTGTAGAAGCCGCGTGTGTGCATATTAGGTGGTGGTTTTGGAGGTTTATACACTGCTTTAAGACTTGAATCACTTGTTTGGCCTGATCACAAAAGGCCTCAGGTAACTAACTTGTTGTTTTTGTTTTCTATAACACTTCAGTCACTCATTTTATCTCACAAATTTTGCAACGTTTGAGCTGTTGTGCTGGAACTTTGTTCCATGTTTGAATTATATTAGGCTGCTAGGGATTTAGAGTCCTTGCTCGCTTTAATTTTCGAAAAAAAAAAAAGAAGGAAAGAAAATTAGTATTGGTGACATCAATATTATTTATTCATGTCTTCCTATTCCTTTCTAATTATTCAGTAATGCATTTAATTTTCGCTGAATTGGTGGACCAGGTACTTCTTATTGATCAGTCTGAACGTTTTGTTTTCAAGCCAATGTTGTATGAGCTTCTCTCTAAAGGTCAGATGTTTTGGGGATTCATTTGCTTTTACATTTTCTTGTTCCTAGTGATGATTTACCCGAATGTTTTCATCAAAAATGAGAATTTGTGTACTGTTGCATAGCGCTATCAAATTGAAAATAAGTTGTTCTGATGCAGAAGTAGATACATGGGAAATAGCTCCTCGTTTTTCAGATTTGCTTGCAAACACTGCAGTGCAGTTTTTCAAAGACAGGGTAAAACTCTTACACCCCTCAGACCATTTGGGAATGAATGGACAAATGGCATCTAGCTGCGGAGGAACTGTACTGCTCGAAAGTGGTCTCTTGATTGAGTATGACTGGTATAGTTTTTATTATCCTCACCTCACCTCTTAATTTTTTAGGGAATTTTGGTTTCTGGACCTTTTATAATCTGTCATAATTTCTTAATTTAGCCTAAAAAATATGTAAAAGCGCAAATGATGGGTGGCAAAAAGTGTGAATGGAAACTCAAATAACTCTTTGATGCTTTGTTTATTAAACATGGTGTTTAATAAACATGGTTCTCTTTTAAGTCAATGTAGAATCTCCAACTGATATATTAATTTCTTTGTCCTGGGCAGCCAGGTTGGTTCTTGCTTTGGGAGCTGAATCTAAACTTGATGTTGTACCAGGTGCTGCAGATTTTGCATTGCCATTTTCCACTCTTGAAGATGCATGCGTAAGATTTTGCTGGATGAAATATATCCCTTTTATAATATCTTACCACAGACAGACTGGTTACTTTACGAATGCAACCCTGCCTCTTCATGATGTTATTCTTTTGATGCAGAAAGTTGACCAAAAATTAAATGCATTAGAGCGGCGCAAATTTGGAAAGGACTCTATGATTTGTGTGACTGTCGTTGGCTGCGGTTACGCTGGAGTTGAATTAGCTGCAACAGTATCGGAGAGACTGGGGGATAGAGGAATGGTACAAGCTATAAATGTCGATACGACAATCTGTCCAACTGCACCATCTGGCAATAGAGAAGCTGCTTTGAAAGTAAGACATCCATATTCTGGAGCATGAAAACATGTTAATCTATTTATCGGCCTAAGCCTAACATTGTGTAGTTCCTTTATGCAACAATTTTTCAGCACTAGGCTTGGTGGAAAATTTTCTAATTTTCTAGATTGCATGTTTCTTTAGCTGATACAGTCATTGTAGACTTAGTTGGTACAACTATGACTATGAGCCAGCTGAAATAAGTGTTTTTGTTTTTTGGAATTACTATCACATATTGCGGGTCTTCTGTTAAATGCAACCAACTTGTCATCGTTTTATTGTGACAGTTGAGTAAAAACATGCATTATTTGCACGATTGCAACCACACACGTTTATGCTGTACTCATTTAATTATTGTAACTTTAAAACATTGTAATTAAAGATTTTTCTCTAAGCATCATGCTTATGTCCCTGCATCCTAGGAACTTGGGGATCATCATCCTGCCTCTTCCTCTGCCTAATACTTGAGCAAATTATATTTTAATCTGCAAGCCATTCTCTTTTATTTTTTAATCTAACATTATCTTAGCTTCTGGCACTAGGTTCTTTCATCCAGGAAAGTGCAACTTTTCTTGGGTTATTTTGTCCGTTGCATAAGGAGAGTTGGTGACTTTGAACCTTCAGTGAAGCCAACAGAGAGTGGAGGAGTCCAGGATGTTGCAGCAGAACATGATTCTGAGAAATATACATTGGAACTTCAACCTGCTGTCAAGGGACTAGAAAGTCAAATTCTGGAAGCAGATTTAGTATTATGGACTGTTGGATCTAAACCTCTTCTTCCTCCACTAGAACCCTGTAACAAACCCCATGAACTTCCCCTAAATGCCCGGGGACAAGCAGAGACTGATGAGACTCTTCGTGTTAAGGGTCACCCACGAATATTTGCAGTTGGTGACTCTGCTGCTCTAAGGGACTCAAATGGAAGGCTTCTTCCAGCAACCGCACAGGTATAACGTTCTTGCTTCAACTTAGTAATGTTGATCTAGTAATGTCTACATCTCTCTATGACTCTTCAACCTAGTTCACTGACTTGTTTCTTTGATCTTCTCAGGTTGCCTTTCAGCAAGCCGACTTTGCTGGTTGGAATCTGTGGGCAGCAATCAATGATCGTCCTCTGTTGCCATTTAGGTCAGAAATGAAGACACTTTAATAGCACTATACTATTTCGAAGTAACCAAAAAACTCATTTACTTTTATAAGATAGAAGCAGATTGGCTATGTAGCTATATGTTTCTTGCAGTATCTTGCACCATATGGACCTATTAGAGAAACATCAATTCTAAATTACATCGCACTGTCTTTTTTCCAGGTTTCAAAATTTAGGCGAGATGATGAGTTTGGGGAGAAATGATGCTGCTATTTCACCCAGTTTCATCGAGGGGCTAACCTTAGAGGGTCCTATTGGTCATAGCGGTAACATTTTCCATTTCCAATACGTTGGTGTGTGTCGTTTTTCTCTATATCTTGAATTACATTGTATCTATGAACTCTCAATTGCAGCAAGGAAAATAGCTTACTTGCTGAGATTACCGACAGATGAGCACAGGCTTAAAGTGGGAGTCAGCTGGCTCGCAAAGTCTGCTATAGATTCAGTTGCATTATTACAGAGCACTCTAACAAAGGTTGTTTCAGGCTCATAGATCTGTTCTTGTTTTTATACAAAGCAAAGGTTTAATAATTTGCTAAATTGTAATATACAGAAACCATCTAGTGTCTGAAACCCATATCAGACAAAATAGTTGATTGAAGAACAATGTTAAGGACACTGGATCGGTGCTCTTCAAGTGACATGTTCCTCTTGTTATAAAACAGAAGTCATGTACTTTATAATTTATTTACTAAACTACTAGTCCACTTAATCAAATAAGAATCATATTTATTATTTAACTATGTATGGCCGTGCGACAAAGATGTACACAACACAAGTAAAGTGGAAAATAAGCATGACTTTCCTTGGCGACTCAAGAACGAAATATTAGAAACAATTTGGGTCTGTTCGTTGATGAGATAAAATTGCTTTTTCTGTGTTTTAAAAACGAAAAACAATTTGTTAGTTCGTGTTTTTAAAAGAAAACGAAAAAATAGAGAAAAAAAATTTGAAACTGAAGAAAAACTTAAAACTTGAAATGATATTTTGATCTTTTTACTGTTTCGCATTTTTGTTTTCTATTTTTACCGACCAATTAAGTGGTATATTCTAGATACAATACCGTACAACTGTATTGTTAATGAAGTGAAAATCAGAAATTGGATTTTAATCCAATGCTTCATAAAAAAATAAAAATAAACTGAAGACAATATTTCCTTTTGAAAACTAATTATAGTTAAGCTAAACCCATACATTTATTTATTTTATTAATAATAAATATATTTTTCTTAAGGTAATTTTTTTTTTATCTAATCTTTTTTTTTTAAAAAAAACTTAAAAACAAATCAATCAATTATTCAATTTTAACTTATATTATATATTTAATTAATAAAATTAATTTAATTATATGCCATACTCTTACAATCGTTTTAGCATATTATAATATATTCATGATATTGTTTTAAGTTATTATTATCAAATTTTAAAAATATGAATTCAAATTTTAAAACAGAAATAGAAAATATTGTCGAACATACCCTTAATATGGGGAAAGCATGTTGATATTGTGCTCGTGCTAAACTAATCTATGTGAAGTGGTGATACACGTGGTTCGATCCAAGTTTATGGTTTGCCTTTGTACACGTTTTGTTAGCTACAGCCTACATCATGGGCCACGCTATTAAAATTGCGCCAGGGAAAGAGAGGGATCTTATAGCTTGTCTTTCCATCTGAAATTTAATGTCATGAATCATGATCGTTTATATTTTCACCATTTCCAATATGAAACCCCACAGGTCAGTGTCAAACTGTTTTTCACCAAATTAAGAATAATGAAGAAAAACCATTGATGGTTGATAACAGAATTTTTTATTAAAATAAATATTACAATATTCCGGATTTTGAGAAGTGCGAAGGACTCAACTCACAACCTTATATATATTCAGAACATACATCGATAATCACATCCCACACATATCTATTTTCTAAATGTTTTGTGTCTTCTGTTTCATTTAATTTAAGGATTAGAAATGAAAAAGAACCACCACAAAACAGAATCATGAAACCTTTTATATCCACGTTATATGAAATTGTCATTGTCGTACTAAATCAACAGAGCTCCCAATCCCATACCAAACCAACCAGATCAACCCCGGGTCCTATTACCCACCAACAGACACTCGAAGACCGACAGATACCAGATACCATAACTAACGTAGATGGTTGAGGTAGAATCACTCTATATTAATTCTAACTACTTTTTTAGTTCTTCCCTCGGAAGCAGTTGTCCTGGCTTTACGATCATCTGACATTGTTCCTCCAAAATTCCGGGCCTGCTCTGCAGATGGAAGCAACCGGCTACCCCAAGTTGCCTTCCCCTTTTGCTCATCGCCGCTAGAACCTATGTTCCCATTGAATACAGAAGTTTCAACCAAACAAATCATATGTTGGATCAAAATGCATTAGAATTTGTTAGAATTAGACATCAAAATTCAAAAGATACAGGGAGAAGTAAATAAAAATCGGTGTCAAGTTGCACCAAGCTATCAACTCTACATGATTGGGACAAAAACTGTGCTATTAGCTTCCTATAGCTATCAAACTCAATCTTTATGTCCTCTTACAATAAAACCTCAAATGATTTCATATCTTACAGGAAAATGGAAGTATTCATACACCTTATAAACCGGAAAATTTAAGAGAATTTAGAGCAGGCTAGACTGGTGTAAACCACAGTGAAACAAGCAGGCTAATATATTTAACTGTGAAAAGAAATCAACTAATAAGAACTAAGAAATCAGACTAAAAAAGACTAACATTATAATGAAAACAAAACAAGACGATCACCAAATTAATCCAAAAACGAAAACAAGATCCAAAGAAACCATTTTTTTCCACAAGGAAGCAGAATTACTTACATGCATTATTATGCTTATCAGATTCATCCCTCCAACCAGGCATATGCAGTTTCACATTTCCCTTCCATGCTTCTTCAAAACCATTGAGCTCATCTGAAAAAGAATTGCAAATTATTTCTTTATTAACATATGCATCCAAAACAATGCTACCAAATTAACATAGTAGGCATCAAGAACAAACCTTCATTCAGATTGTGTAGAGTTTGCATTGTATCCACCTTACCATCTGAATTAAGCTTTCGTGTGACTGAATGGCCCTGCACCAACAATGCCACCATCAAACCACATAAAAAATACATGGAAATATATTCGTCGAGGCAATTAAATGCATTATTATAATCCATCAGCAAGTCTAATTTAAAATCCCAACTAATATACTATGAACATTCATGTATCAGATGCTAGAAAAGCAATGCAGAACTTTTTTAAATTAGCCACCTTATCGTTTATCCCTCTAGAAATCCTATGTGTTGCTTGACCTGTTGTTCTATCTGCTTCTTTGCTCTCCTCAAAGACCGCCTGATACACAAAAGACAACATATAAGAACAAGAAAAAAATCCAATAGCAAATCAGCTATCCTTAAAAAAGTTACTTACGCCATCACTGCCAGCCCTTCGGGTTCTCGTAGATGTGTAATATGCTCCATTTACACCACCATAAGTTACTTTACAAGTCTGAAAACTGAAATTATGAGCCTGTTGTTTTGTCCCTTCCACCTTATTATGTTGATTTGTATAATTCACTTTCTTGGTCTTGCCCTCTATTAGATCAACCACACCAATCATTACCATTTTATAAGCATTTATAATAATCATGAGCAAAAATAAAAACCATACACCATACAAGTGTCATAAACGTTAAAGTTCATTTACCATTAGCATCAACATCATCATCTGGATGCTCAACAGAAGGTTCCTTGCTGGAGCCAGAATGTAATTCACTGTTATCTTTCTCATCATCCCCAAAACCGTTATCTTCTTCGTTTCCCTCATGATCAGAATTCAGTTCTTCTACAATTACTCCCTTTGCTTCAGTGGTCTCCGGTGTACTGCTGTATGAAGCACTTTGACCAAACATGCTACCAAACGGACGAGTAAAGAACGGATCATCAAATGGATCCCTCACCCCAAATAGGCTAGGCATCATCCTCCTATGATGATATCCAAAGCTGCCGGAGTCTCGGAAACCACCCAACGGATTACTCATATCGAACAAATCGTTTCTACCTCACCTTCTCTTTCCCTCTGCATTTGTGTATGACATATTGGAGCTTTAAAACAGAATCTTCACCATAAGAAAATTACCATTATATATCATAAAAATATCTGATATCTCCAGCTTAAGGATTTATGATGCAAACAACATGTTATGGAAATCACACTTTTATAGGAAAAGAAAAATTACAAACACAAATAATGTTGAGGAACCAACAAGTATTATTAAAGAGAAATCCATACAAGATTTTTCTGTTAACTTCTATAACTTATTATGAGCGCAACCATGGCTCTCTAAAACAATAGAGAAATTGAATCTTTTCAAACAGAATGTTTGAATAAATTTTCTGCGCATACTAGACCTATCAATATTTCTTCTATACGAAAGCCTAACATGCTTTTCACACGCTTCGTGCTAAAATTGATTTCTATGAAAATGCATTGGCAAACTGGAAATATATAAATATATATACACACGCGCGCGCGCGCACACACACACACACATCGAAGTTTAGTTCAGAAATTGAACATTGATTCTAACAAAGACGATTAATTTTCTCTGTGCTTGTATTTGCTTGCTATTTGATGAAACATTTCCAAATAATCAGAAATAAATACTCTAGTCAATAGACGATCATCAAACGGACGAACAATATATTATACAGAAGAATAAATTTTCAGCAAATTTATCACTATGTTTGATTGCTGAAAACATAATTGAAAAAAATAAAATAACAAGAAAATCGTAATCGGCGACGATCAAAGAAATAAATACCTTAAAAAAATAACAATTCAAAAAATGACAAATTTGTATCATATACAGTTTCCAAATATGCTAAAAACACTTTAAACGGTGAATTTAATATTATTATTATTTTGGTGAGAAAGCGGAAGAAGAAATATAAATTTGATATCATTCTGATTGATAATAAATTAATATCCGCATACTATGGTTATTGGAGGCGTTTGGCTGGAAAGAAAATGACGGAAAAATTGACGAGAAAGTTGAGAGAAAATGATTACCTGATGTCTGATGAAATGAGTCGATTACAATATTTTCTGGTTTTAGCTTTTTCTGTTGGGAATGGAATTTTAAAAAGAGCTATTTATATTGTAAAAAAAGAAAAAAAAAAGGACCGAAAATATTTTGGTAAATGTGAGCGTGTATCCAAAAACGAATTTCTACACTAAGCTAGAATGTTCCCGCAACGGCTTCTTTTTTTTCTTTTTTAATACTATTTTATTCAATAAGAAGTCAAGCTAAGCTAGAATGTTCCCGCTACGTTATCGCTGGCCAAGTTTTTCAAGAGTACTATATAAATTCGGGTTATTCGAGGAACACTTGAACCCTTGAACCTATAATCTTATGATGTATGAGTGAAGTTTTTATTTATTTTTATTAAAATATTTTATAAATTTGAGATTTTAAGAACAGAGGATTCGAACCCACTGTCTCTAATTTTAGGTGTAAGGTTAAAAAAAAGCAAGATTTGAGAAGAAATTGGTCATTAATGTTTCATGTATGTAGTAATTAGTTAGTATGTAGATAAATGTAAAAAGGTGTTTTTATAAATTATTTATTTGAATAAATAATTTTTTTATTAATTTCAAGTTAATTGGGATAAGGTTTTGGATTGGATTATATAGGACATTGGATCTGATCTTAGTGGTGTAAAAGGGGGCCGACCCGACCCACTTCAGCACGGCCCACCGGGCCCGTTTTCCTAAATGGGGGCCAGGCACGGCCCCTCCGTGCCGTGCTGGGCCGGTCCGTGGACTAATTAGGCGGGCCAAAGGGGCCGGCCCATGCCCATACATTTTTTTTTAATATTAAATTTTTTTTTTACATATTATTATTTTAGTATAATAAAAAAATGTTTATAATAATAGAATATAGATACACTTATTATTTTATTTTATGAATTAATTCAAAGAATAAATAAAGATAAAACATGAAAGTGAATGAAAAGTTGAATGGGTGGGAATATTTATAGAAAAATTAGAAAAATGGGTAAAAATATAAAAGATAAGAGTTAAGGGGGCAAAATGCAATTATTACAGTTTTTTAAAAACATAACTGTTGGCTGATGTCAGCCAACGGTTATTTTTTTTTAAAAACAACCGTTAGATTTAAAAAAATTATATATATAAAAAAAAAATTCAGCGGGCCCAACGGTAGGCACTGCATGCCGACCGTTGGGCTTGGCACACCGTGCTGGCGTGCCGTGCCGGGCGGGCACGCCGTGCCTGGAACCCTGACCCGGAACGTGCCAAGAATGGGGGCCGTGCCCGGCTCTCCAGGCCCGGCCCATATTTACACCACTACTGAGCTGTAAAATACATGTCTTAGGCCCAGTTTGGCATTGTTTCCCCAGCTGCTTTTGGGGTCAAAAGTGATTTTGGACCAATGATAGGGTGTTTAGTAAAATTTTTGGGAAGTGTTTTTGGCCACTTTTAGCTTCCCTCAACTGAGTTTTTGAGAAGCTAAAAATTCATGCTTTTGGAAAACAGCTTTTTGAGGAAGCAAAAATAAAAGGCGCTACAGTGATTTCTTTTAAGAGTGGTTCTATTGGCACACCCCTACTGATCTATTCATGCCACACTTTTTAAAATTTTGATTTAATTAAATAAAATTAAATGTTTTTATTAAATTTTTTTGTTTATTTCCAAAACTACCCATTTTACTTATTTTTCAAACTTAATACATATCATATATGATCTCTCTATCTCTTATCTTTGTATTTGTATACATCTCTCTCACTTCCATTGATTGATTTATTTTTTTTCTTCTTATTTATTTATTTTTAGTTTTTTTTTTCTTCTTATTTCGGAAACGAAAAAATAAAAAATAACAGGGTACTTTAACACAACGACAATTTGATATCATTCTAAAGAAAAAATAAACTTTAAACTTATTTCCATAGAATGAATTGTTTCCAGATGCTTACTATCATTGTCAGACAATTCTTGCTTTATGTCATTCTCAGATAATTCTCATGTTTGATATTGTTCTTAGACAATTCTTCAATTTTCTTGATATCATTCTCAAACTCTTTCATAATATTTTAGATGTATGTAAGAAACAGATTTTAGGGTTTAAGAGTTAATTTTTTTTTGAAGAAACAGATTACTGGGTTTTTTTTTTGGAAAAGAAATATGAGATTTTAATAGATTTACTTTGTAGAAGATTTCTTTCCTAAATTGTATGTCTTTTTAAGTAATGTTGATAAAGGAAAAAAAGAATATTATATAATTAAAAAATGGGACATGAATAGATCAGTAGGAAGTGTGCCAATAGCATCACTCTTCTTTTAAAGAATTTTTACAAAACTTCCTATTTTATCCCTAGCCTTTCAAAAAAATTCCCAAAATAACCAGTACTCACCTCCAGCTACAATCGATTCATTCCATCCTTCTCCGTCCCATCCTCATCTCCTATACACCATATCTCTCTCTCTCTCTCTCTCTCTCTCTCTCTCTCTCTCTCTCTCTCTCTTTCGCTTTCTCTTCTGAAAAATCTGAAGAGCCAATCTTACAACGGCCTCTGTAATCGGTTTCAACTTCGAGCTATCAAAGGTTTTTTTCTAATTTCCTTTCTCTTTTCGTTATCTGTATGTGTAATGTGTTCATGTTTTAGGGTTTGATTTTTAATTGGAGTCTTGGGGATTTTTAAGAGAAATTGTAGTTATGGCCACTGCTCAGGTAATAATTCATAATTTAAACATTTTTCTTGTAATCGGTTTAAATCTCCTCCTCCTTCCAAATCCAAACACTCAAAACTCTAATTTTCTACACAAATTTCTTTTTCCTCTTTATTTTCATTCTTTATCTTTAAGCTTTAATTACTTGAAAACATCTACATGCTTGTATGAGTAGAGACTCCTGGGTGGTTTTGCCTCAATTTATGCAAATTTGTATCGGTTCTGTTTTGTTTGTGGTCATTGTAGCAACACATGCAAACTGTTTGATGAAATGCCTGTCAAAGCTGATGTTCAAACTTGTGCTTTAATTTGATCTAATTTGATCATAGTTTATATACGATTGCTATGGGGGAATTTGTAAGTTCTGTTCTGTTTAGATAAATTTGGAATTTATATACATGTTCTGTTTTGTTTGTGGTCATTGTGTCAACACTATGGCTCATTACACTTCCCTTTTTACAAAGATTGTTTCAGTAATATTATTAGGCAAAAATGTGAAATTGCTAATGGTCATAACACCCATTTACTTCTTTAGAAGTATGGATTGTACTTCTCACACATTAATTCATAATCTCGAGTACAGTACCTTCGAAGCTAGGACTTTTGTGTTTATTTGAATTATGAATCAATTGTTAATCTACAAAATGAAAGTTTTATACCTGTTATTTAATTTTGCTTTGCCCCTATTATTAATAGCGGCTTCATGGTGTTAGTTTTAGTTGCTTGATTATAATATATCTGTACATCAATATGCCAAGTTATTCTTATGAAAAACAAGTGAAAATTGTTATTACTACAATGACTCTTCATAACTACATTAGAAGATATGCACAACGAGATAGAGATTTTGATGAAAGTGCAAATTACTCAAGTGAAGAGATTAATGAAGAAATGGAGGTCAATACACATGAAGAAGGTGGTCCGGGAAGACGAAAAATGGAAATCTTAAGAAATTCAATTGCTCAAAGTTTAATGAGTGCGGGCACTTAGTAGTTATTTGTAATTTACTCTAGACTCTGTAATATATTTTGCTTTTTGGAATCTTTTATTGTCAATTTCAATTGTATAATCTCAAGACTCATTGGAATATATTTTGCTATTTAGAAAAATATTATGGAAGGAATTTAAAAAAGTTTTCTTAATATATTCGCAATATATGTGACAATAGATAAAAAACAATATATTAATGTGTTAAATCAGCTCAAATTCAATCACCAGCAGTTCACTGTCATGCAACCATTAATTAATTAAGAATGTCTCATGCATGGTTCATATAGTATAAAAGCTTAATTAATTAGATATTTATTCAATGGGTTCAAAGTACAGGATAATTGATTTGAATCATTAACACGTACTAATCTAGGTGCGGTTAAATAAACTAGATTAATTAATATAATTGGAAGTACTTATGATGCCATTGTCACTTAAAAATATTAGTTGATATTTGTTTTATAATATGTTTATGGTCACACCAATATATTAGTTGATATTTATTTTTTAAAATGTTTATGGTCATACCAAAATATTAGTTGATATTTTATAACATGTTTATGGTAACACAAAAATAAAACAAATTTTTATTTTCAAAACATCTTCAATATTCATTTGTGTCCTATCTAGTAATTTTGTACAGTCACAGCACTTTTTTACTTCCAGTTTACCAAACACATTGAAAGTGCTTTTGGTTCTCACAGCACTTTTAAAAATCAATTTACCAAACACTCAGCTGTTTCTCCTCACAGCAAATCCAAAAGCAATTCCCCCCACAACACAGCAACGCCAAACTGAGCCTTATATTATTATGAGAATAGATAGCTTTTCCAAGCTATTTGTTAAGCATAATATATTGTTAGACATTTAAAATGTAGTTTTGGTTTTAATTAAACTTAATTTGTGGGAAAATAGGAAGGTAGTGGAATGAAAGCTATTGGGCTGTTTGTTTATAACTCTCAATAGCTATGAGCCATGTAGAAATGAGCCATGTAGAAGTGGGGAGTTGGATCATCAAATCAAATCAGCCCATAATAACCCATAAAGTTACATTGTTTTGGCTCCACCAATTTCCAAATGTCACAAAGGTAAAAGGAAGGAAGACTTCCCAGCGACGATATGAGGTTGGTTCAGTGGTAAACCGTAAATCTATCACACCTACACCATGAGATTATGGATTTGAGTTCTCCCCTTCCCTAAAAAAATCCTGAATTTATATAATACTTCAAAAACAAAACAGGGAAGACTCCATAGCCATTGACAGATACTTGGGCAGCTCTCGGTACTAGAGAGAGAATTTCGAAGGCAAATTAAGAGTATAGTCGCCCCGTTCTTATTTTATTTTTGTTCTAACTCTCTCACCATGTATTTTTAATTTTCTTTGTGTGAGGTGTACAATGAAAACTTAAATCACATTGTAGTTCTTTTGTTATTCAATTATTATTTGAAATTTTTATTTAACTATTTATAATTCTTAGTTTCATTTGATTGATAAAGTGGTTGTAATTCTTTTGTTATTCAATTATTATTTGAAATTTTGATTTAAAAGTTTATAATTCTTAGTTTCATTTTATTGATAAAAATAAAATTGTATATAAGGGTATACATCGATCATATTCATATGGGTATAGTCATGTAGGTAGAAAATAAATTTGGATTTTAAAAAAAAAAGTTCACAGCAGTAAAAAAGATTGAAAAAAATTAAAAATTTGTTATAAATCAAAGCATAAAAGCATAGAAAGTAATACTAACCGAAAAGAGAAAGAATTAGAGCAAACCAATTGTATTAGTTTATTTCTCTGTATATTTTGAATGCTTACACAATAAACCTATATATAGGCATAGGGAGAATTGAATCTACAATAAAATAGGAAATAAGATCAAGAGAGGTAATTGCCCTATATTGAAATAGGAAATGAGATCAAGAGAATTAATTGCAAACTATTCTCTAGGTGGTGAAAATCAATTATTTCACAACACTCCCACTTGGACGTACGCCACCTAGATACTAATTTCTGAGATTCTTCTAAAAAATATTGGACGTGCTTAAATACTGCCTCATTAAAAACCTTATCAGGAAAACCCAGTGGGACAAAACCTGATCAATGGAAAAAGGGTGCAGTGCACAAATGTCCAAAATGAAGAGTGTTCTCCCCCTGAAAAGTGCTTCGTTCTCGATTTTGTAGTTTGCTAAGTCGACACATCCCAATGCCATATATCAATTTCTCTAATGTTGTAGTTGGTAAGGTCTTCGTAAATAAATCTGCAAGGTTATTTGTAGACCTTATCTGCTTGACATCAATTTGTTGGCTTTCTTGAAATTCATGAGTGTAGAAGAAATTTGATGATATATGCTTGGTTCTGTCTCCCTTGATGTTCCATCCTCTGACTTGTGTAATACAAGTAGCATTATCTTCAAATATTGAGATAAGGAACTCCTGCATTGTGCTAAATATAATACAACAGTAATAAAATACGGTACTTCTAGATCAAGTATCATTTCATCATTATATTTAGATCGAAATGGATCTTTCTTAATATTTAGATCGAAATGGATCTTTCTTAAGATCGAAATGGATCTTTCTTAAGATCTAAAGATCAACCAACCATAGGGATGCTCAAAAAACGAGACGCGTCCATATTAAGATTGAAACAAGTAATCCATTTAAAAGATGCTCGATCTTCAGGCCGAAACAATATTTTGTTTTCCCTGAAACTTTCATCACAAATTCTTGTTTCAAATGCTCAGTAGTTTTAGAAGCTCTTCAAGAGCTCCAATTTAATTCATGTCATCGACATATATTGCTTCAATTGCAAATTCAGATTTCGATGTCTTTATGAATACATGCATATAAGAACTTTAATTTATATGCCCATTTTATGATGTTTTCTCTAAGACAATCATATCACATTCCTCTGAATTGTTTCAAACCATATAAAAATCGTTGTAACTTTATTGAACATAAGTTACGAGAATTTGAATTATATGCTTCTAGCATTTTACATCCTTCAGGGATTATTATGATCACATAAATGCAATAAAATATTTGCATATGATCAATATTGGGTTTCTGCAGTAAACCCTTAGTTTCGAGGTATAAGTTATATCTCGCTATCTTAATTTTCTTACGAATATTCGTTTTAACAAAAAAAATGTTTGACGTCTTCAAGCGTCTACACTATATGTACATGAATATAGCTCTGTCTTTTGGACAATAGTATTATATCGACATTCATCCATAATTTGTGGTTCAAGATCCTCATCAGTTCATAATATGCAGAGCAAAACTATAGAAGATCTCAATTTTTGTTTACAATACATATGCCTCTTCGAGGGCTACTGCAAAACTTTACAATGGGAACTGTAATATTTGTATACTTCCAGTACACCTGCCTTTGCATGAGTAATTGAGATTCCTTTAATTTATGAGTCTTAGAGGGGGAGATCACATTTCATTACTTTATACATCTTCAAAAATGTTTTTGTCTCTTCAAAAACATTTAACTCTTCGGGAGTTATGATGAGGATTACATATAGCTTGAGCATTATTCTTAATTAACATGATCATGATATTTCATATTCGCTTTATGGAATAATAACTTTTAAATAAAAGTCGCATTTCACACTTCTAGTGTGCCACGAATAATTTATTTGTTGTCATTTGCATAAATTGTTCTTCATGAACAATCATCCGGGTTAATATATTGGCAATTAATAAATTCATTCGAATAAGCAATTTGTAAGCGAATGATCCTTTAAACTTCAAACAAGGATCAATATAAGATAAATATGATGCATGACAACTGCAATTTCACGTCGTTGATTTTTCTAATTGTATCTTTCTCCCCCTAACGTCGTGAATTTATTTGTTTGTTGGCCTTATGTTGTTATCCTTCATGGATTTATTTACATCATCAAAATGTCATTTTCAGACATATTTATACCGTCATACCATTCTTCATTGATATATTGTACTATCATATTGTCCTTCAGGGACTTTCACTAAAGAATTTGTAGATTCTATATGATAGACTTAATTGTAAGAATGGAATTGCATGCTTCTAGCATGAGACAATATAAAATAATACAACATGTATTTATGATGTATATATTTATAACTAAATAGAATCTTCTGGATCTATTAAAATAACAAAGTGTCAAATATATCATTTTGTTTTTCACTTTGTAACATACAATTAGCTCTCCCGGAGCATTTATATATATTTGGTAAAATATCAACATGATATTTATGTCTCAGGTACACCACTATTTCATCACCAATAGTAAACATTTTCTAACTTTGTTTTGGTGTGATTCCACTTCTGATGACTAGATTTTCTTATTATGATCATCAATGTCATAATAATTTAATTGCCCAAAATTTCTACCATGACGATTAGATGACTTAACATTCACTTCAGGAAATGATATCAATCAATCTAATCAGGCAAGATAAATGATTTTGTTCAGGCACAAAAGAAAAAAAAAAAACATAGTTTCTCCACATAATCATTTTTAAGTGCAAAAAATCATAGCAAATTTAAAAACCTCATATAAACAATGAATATATGATAATTAATCAAGGTGATATGTATAATGTATAAAACAAAGTATTTTTCGGATTACATACTGTTCATAGAGAATTCAAATTTTACGGCTGAAACAGAATCATCTACTAGTTGTATCATTGGTCGTAAGGTGATCATGAATTTGGAAATAGTCCACAAATGCAAATCCCTGGAATAAGTATTTCTTTATATATATATTTTTCACGGTGTTTCACACGTACACAACACACATATTCGCTATGTGTTTCTGTTGGTATCAAACATACTACCATCGACACAACCAAAATCATTATTCTTCTTATGGTTTTGATTGGATAAACCGAAGAATGTGCTCGAAGTCTAATAACCTGCGTCAACAATCTAGAAAAATGCAACATTACGTGTAGACAATAAGCAAATATGTGACCATCGTGCATATGCGTCAATTAATACCATAAAGTATCTAAATGGTGCACTATCTGGGTGGATGGGCCCATATATGTCTCCTTGAATTTGTTGTAAGAAAGATGAGGATTCAAAATCAACTTTGTAATGGATGGTCTGATCACTAACTTTCCTTGTGAACAAACGGTACACATATTTTCATTAGACAATAGAATCTGCCGGTTCATTAATGGATGTCTATGAGAATTCTCAATTATCCTACGCATCATAGTAGATCCTGGATGATCGAGACTATCATGCCAAAGCAAAAATGTTTTTGGATTTGTGAACTTCTGGTTCATAATTGCATAGGTTTCATCTGGTTTTATATTTATATAATATAATCCAGTTGATAAGAGTTTGTTTGGAAGAGCTTCTCAAGTAGATCTTTTTACAATAGATTTTTTAGAGGTAGAGCTTTTAAATGAAAGTTGTTGGTCGTTTGGTTGTCAATTAAAAAAGAGTTTTTTTTTAATGATAGAATTACCAAAATACTCAAGCAAATATTAAATTATAAGGTTATATTGGAGATTTTAGTATTATTAAAAAAACTCCAAAAGATCTACTTGGAAAAGCTTTAAATCTGGGCTTCTCCAAGTAGATGTAAAATAGCTTTTTTAATCATCCAAAAGCTCTACTGAGTGACAACCAAACGATACAAAAAAAATTGAAAAGAGCAGACAAGCTCTTCCAAACGGGCACTAAGCATTGAGCTTTTCTAAAATGAGTTTCTGGCTCGAGACATGTGATGTAATATAGAGGTATTCTCTATTATTCTTACTTATAGTCTCAATATGATATCCATTGTTACTGATATCTTTGAAACTAAGTAGATTCCTTCTGGATCCATTATAATATAAAACAATATTTATGCTTATTTGTGTACCATTTGTCAATATAATTGTGGCTCTTCCAGAGCCTTCTATTAAGTCTGCAGGACCAGATATAATGTTTACTTTGACTTTGATCAAGGTTAAATTCAAGGAGTATTTTCTATCTCGAATAATAGTATACGTTGTTCAACTGTCGACCAAACATATATCCCTGATTTCCCTTTTGAAATAGATTATTCATCCATATTCCCGAAGAGAGAAATCTAATTTAGAACTTAATTTTCTAAATAATTTCAAGGGTAAAACTTCAGGTTCTAAATAATTTTCAAGATTTAGAACTTCGGGTTCTATTCAATTAACTTGGAATCTAGAACTTCCGGTTCTGTTTAAATTGAAATACAGAACTTCAGGTTCTTATTCAATTACTTTTCAAAACATTGGATCAATAACTATGCTTGCAGAACTTTGGATTCTGATTAAAATTGGGATCCATATGTATCTATAACTTTAGGTTCTAATTGAATTAGAATACAGAACTTTGGGTTCTGATGGAATTGGAATTTAGAACTTCATGTTCTGATTAATTATATTAGAATCGGGAACTTCAGATTCTAATTCTTTTTTTTCCGAAACAAGAACTTCTGGTTCAGATTTTCCTAATCAAGAACTTCTAGTTCTTTTTTTTTCGATTCAAGAACTTTTGGTTCTTTTTTTCGAATCAAGAACTTTTGGTTCTTATTTTCGAATCAAGAACTTCTGGTTCTGATTTCGAATGCAATCTTCTTGTTGCAAACATTTATTATTAATAATAAGAAATGAATAAGAAGAGAACAAATAGTAAAATAAAAGCATTCGTGTTGATAACGTGTTATAAATTAAAGCATAAAAGCATAGAAAGTAATACTAACCGAAAAGAGAAAGAATTAGAGCAAACCAATTATATCAGTTTATTTCTCTGTATATTTTGAATGCTTACACAATAAGCTTATATGTAGGTATATGGAGAATTGAATCTACAATAAAATAGAAAATAAGATCAAGAGAGGTAATTATCCTATATTGAAATAGAAAATGAGATCAAGAGAATTAATTGCAAACCATTCTCTAGGTGGTGAAAGTCAATTATTTCACAACAAAATTTTATTATTCTTATAATGTATTAAATATTTAGATCTTATAAAATTCATTGAAATAATTCTTTAAATTTCATCAAAATTCAGAGGAATCTCTTGAATATAAGGATTCGTACAAAAGGACCCTATATTTAATAAATGTATAATTAAAAAATCTTAATTTGTAATCTAAAAAGAAACTATATTTTATTGTCTTATTTGATACTTTTATCAAAATGATCATATTTCAAAAACAATATCATAATTTCATCTGATCATAAAATATTCCAGCTCTGATAATTTGCCAAATCCTTTTCAGAGAGATTGAAATGGGGACCCAATAATTAAGTTTGCATTTTTTGATAACGCAAATTCATGACATGAAATGATAAAGAAAATTCTAGACAAACCAAACTCAGAAAATGCCCATTAAATTTCATTATGGGCAATAATAAAAATTTCATTAAATTTCATTATGGTCCCCATTCTCATCTGATTTGCTTCAGATTATGGGCAATAATAATTTCTTTTTTTTAATATTTTGTGCCTTTTTAGTTGTCTATTTCCTTCAAGTAGAGATAGCTCAACCTTTTTATCTTTTCTAGCGTGTTGTCAATTATTTGTTATAAGTGTTTGGTATTTGAACTTGTTATTTACAACAAGTTTTTTGTGCATGAAAAGACTATCATAAATGATATCAAAGATGGATGACGGAACATTCACGGTTTTAAGTAAGTGATTGTGATTGTTATTTCACAATTACATATTTGATAGGGGTTCAACTCCCATATTTGTTCATTAAATTATAAAATGTGGAAAAACTCATCTTTTGTAGCAGGCAAGGGTACAAGGGAGAGGTATTTTGAAACTTGCTACCTTAGGTTTCGGGTGTTAGATTTCAAAAAATAATAATGATATCAAAGAAAGAGAATTTGATGATATGCAAATTTATATTACAGTTACTGTTATATATTTGTAATTGTACAGTAGAGTAGTAGACATATATGATATATCTTTATTTTTCAATTAATCAATTCTCTAGACCTCAAAGCCTAAACCATGTACAGTTATTGGTTTGGTCTAACTACACTCGGCAATACCAATGGATCGGAACAAATCGGATTAGATAAGTGTGGAGTTGTAAATGAATAGAATACTATCAACACTTGGATGTGAAATTGTGAATCCTATATAGAGGTGGCCACGGTTCGGTTTCGGGGCGGTTTCGGTTTCGAAATCGCCGGTTTCGGTTCCGTGGCCACCCAAACCGTAACCGTAACCGAGAAAACCGGTTTGGTTTTCGGTTTCGGTTCCGCCGGTTTCGGTTTCGGTTTCGGTTTCGGTTTATTTCGGTTTCGATTTCGGTTTATTTCGGTTTCGGTTTCGGTTTTATTTATTTTTTCCAAACAAAACCTAATTACAATAATTACTAAACGTAATTAAAATAATGGGAAAAATAATGTTCCAGAATTGTTTTTTGACAAATGAATAAAATTTAAAATATAATATGAAATTAAAACATTTGTAATAAAATGAAATTGAAACATTGTAATAAAATGAAACATTTGTAATAAAATGAAATTAATATAAAATATTCAATACAATTATATAAATATATAATATACAATTGAAGCATTTAGGTATTTAATAATGTTGAAAATAAAAGAAATTGACATTGATAAATTGATACAAAATTACAATTGCAGATGTATTAAAAAATAATTAAATGGATATTGAATTCAAATATACAATGTAACAAAGTTGAATTAAAAATAAAAAATTAAAAAATCGGCCTTGCACTTAATTTGACCTCAATTAAGTTGCCTACGTATCCTCCATAAATGTAGAGCAGTAGAGGAATCAAAGGCCACGTAGTTCTTTTACCTTTAATTAGATGTTCGGTGTTGAAGGTTGGAAGTTGGAATGGAATCTAATCGCTGCCTTCTGTTCCCGTGGTTTGGTCATCTTCGAAAAAATCATTCACTATCTCCGCCTCGATTTCTTGTTGTCTGTATTTTGCCTTTGTCCAATCATCAAGACACGCCTGAGCTTCAAGTGTCTGCGGACACATAACCGACCGTCTTGGTTCCAAAATATTTCCACCTGCACTAAATTCTTGTTCCACAGCTACGGTAGAAACCGGTGTTCCCAAAATTTGTTTGGCAATAATAGCCAAAATTGGGAAAATCTGTTCATGATCCTTCCACCAAACCTGGATACTAAATTCACTATCTTCTAAAAATTCATGAGATGTTTCTAAATACCGGTCAAGTTCAGAAATCGAGCCGGATGAGGATGAAGAAGATGTTCTTAATTTTTTGGCTCTTTGGGAAAACAATCGATCCCCTAAACCCTTTAATTTAAAAGTAGAGGAAGTACCAGTACTATCAGATGTCGGTTGATGTTGTGAAACCGGCATGTTCAAAGACGGACCATATATTTTAAGATATTCATCATATAATTCATAAAGCAAAGCCTTAATGGAATTACAATAACTAAGAACATCAACTTCTAAATCTAAACTTTTGTAATAATGAGTTAAATAATCTTGCAAACATTCTAATTTAAAACGTGAATCAAAACATGATGCAAGCAAATAAATATTTGGAATCTCCTTATAATACTGTAACCATTTTTTTTTCATGGCAGCAACACATTCACTCAATTGAACATCGAGTTCACACTCACTGAATGCACCAGCAATATTAACACTTTGAATAAGAAATAAATGAGTAGTGGGATAGTAAATACCAGATAAAGCATTAGTAGCATCATTAAAAACACGTAACAATTCAAGAATTTTTATACATATATCCCAATGCTTCAATTGAAGAGAAATTGAAGGAACGTTATAAGTAATAAAAGAAACTAATAATTCCTTATATACAACACTTTCATTAAGCAACTTATAAGTAGAATTCCAACGAGTACTAATATCCCGAGAAAATTTAATGGGACGCATACCATTTTGAGAGCAATATTTTAACCATAGTTTTTGGAGTTTGTTTTGCCTCCAGATATAGTTAATACTATCTCTAATTGGTTTAATATAAACAGAAAGAATTTGTAATCCAGCTTGAACACACAAATTTAAAATATGGCATGCACATCTTTGATGAAATAATTTACCCCCAAAATAGGGATTGCACAAATCCTGCAACATAGGAATAGATGCGGTATTGCTTGCAGCATTATCAAAACCGATCGCAAAAATTTTGTTTTGGATATGAAACTCTTCAAAAATAATTTTAAGGAGTCGAAAAATATTTTGAGCCGTGTGTGAGTCATCGAAAACACGAAATGCAATAATTCTTTTTTGCATGACCCAGTCATTATCCATATAATGACATGTCACACCCATATAATGGTGACTACCAAAATTATCGGTCCATATGTCGGCACATACGGAAACGCGACCTTCAAATTGATAAAAAAATGATTTCAATTTGTTTTTTTGTTTTTTGTAAATGGAAAACATTGTACGTGTGAGAGTGGATCTAGGAACACGATGCATTGCAGGATTTAATGCATTTTGACAATAATTAACAAAACCTACTTTCTCACCAAAACTAAAAGGTAAATGTTCAACTGCAACCATTACTGCTAATTCTTCCTTGTTTTTTTCAGACGTATAATGAAATAGTTGATTAGTAGGGGTTCCGTACCTGGAGATTTGGGATTGGTTACTAGTCTTTACCAATTCAGAAGGGTGATTTTTCCTAATATGGTTCCAGTACGTGCCATATCCGAATGATTTGTTGGTCCTGTATATTTTGGAGCAGTAGTTGCACTTGATTTGGATCATCCCGTCATCTAACTGAATTTTCTTCATATGCAATTTGAAGAGATCGGACTTCATCGGCTTTTCTTCTTCACCTGCAACAAATTCATTTGAAGGGGGTTGGGGGGTAGATAGATTTTCATTACTATCAAGGTCATAGAGATTGGGGTCGGGTTCGTCGGAAATTATTAGAGGGGGATTAGGACTACGAGGGAGATCGGATCCAAATTGAGATTGAAGGAACTCGTGGTAAAGTCGGTCGTTATAACTGACATCATCACCTTGGTGTTCCAACAAATCTTGCAATGGACCCTTTCCATTGTTCAAATTTCTTGAACCTTCTCCCCCACTTGCCATTGAATAATTAATTATAAATAATAATAGTAAAAAATATATATAGATATGTGAGGCACTCAAAATATTGTTGGAATAATAGTGGTAACACTAAGAAAAATAGATAATTGTAAATAAATAATAGATGATTGTAAAAAATAGAATATGTAAATAGATATTAATTTCTATAATAAATAAGAATTAAAGAAAATTGTAAATAGATGATTGTAAAAAATTGAAGAAAAAAATAGATATTAATTTTTATGAAAAATGAAAAATAAAGAAAATTGTATAATGTAGAGAGAATTGAGAATTTGAGATTGAGAGAGATTGAGAGAAGTTGAGAGTGGTGTGAAGAATATTGAAATGAGGGGGGTATTTATAGGATTATAGTGGAGGGGCGAATTTGCAATTTTAAGAAATTAAGGGGAAAAAATAATATATATATATGGCCGTTGGCCATAGGCAAGATGACCGTTGGTCACCCAACGGTCATCAGTTCAAATTTTATTTTTTTTTTGAATTATGTGGTCCACGTGGCGATTTGTGATTCGTTAGAATTTTTTTTTTTTTTTTTTATTACAAACGGTCGAAACCGCCGGTTAAACCGTCGGTTTAACCGACGGTTAAACCGGTTTTCACCCAAAACCGACGGTTAAACCGTCGGTTTTGGCCGGTTTTCAACTTCCCGTAACCGTAACCGAACCGATTCGGAACCGGTTTCCAACCGGTTCCGTAACCGGCGGTTTCGGTTGCAGTTTCGGTTTCGGTTTTTCCCACCCGGTTTCGGTTTGGTGCCCACGGTTTAACCGAACCGTGGGCACCTCTAATCCTATATTTCTATAAGGTTAAAAAAAAATAAGAAAAAAATAATTAGGATGACAGCTGGTACTAGGGACTTTGAAGAAGATATACTTACCGTTTGTTAAAATGCATTAAATGCGACCTCAAATTAGGAGAAAAACTTGGGTGCAACCAATGCAGTACGCTATAATCTGACGGTGGTGTATCGGTTTCATCTCGTTAGTAACACATGTCACTAATTTAAAGTAAATTTTTTTTTCTCTACTCATCTTTGTTTCGGCCGAAGTCCAAATGCCCAAATCCCTTGTCTCTCTCTTCGTCCTCTCATCTAAACGTTAAATTGTCATCTTCCAGTGACCGTCGTCGTTTCCGGTCCTCTCCATCCTCCTCCGATGACCATCTTCATTTTCTGCTGGATCCAATTTCCTTCTATTGTGACCTATAGACACCTAACTCTCACCATAATAATTTTAAAAAAAAATTGGGGAAACAAAAAAAAAGACAAAAGGGTTTCCAACTTTGTTGATTTGTAGTTAGCTTAGGGTCCGTCTGTAAGCGTTTTTCGTTGACTTTTTTTGAAAAGAAAAATGAAAATGAAAACAGTATTTTTGGTTTCAATTTCGAAATCCAAAAACGCGTCTGGTAGCATATAGTAAAAGCTGGATTCTGAAAATGAAAACGGAAAAAACCCGTATGGTAGGTTAACCGAAAAATTTCAAAAATTATAAAAAATTCATCTCAAATATTTATCAACTGAGTCATATTTTTTATTAAATAAAAATTAAAAATATTAAACATTTTTTAAAAAAAAAAATTTAGCATCAAATGACAATGAATATCTCAGATCAAATGTTGCTTTTTGAAGGCCAATTGGAATCCTAAATCTTTGTTTTTATGAGCATCACAAGTCTCTCCACTTAATTTTAAGACATAGTTGGCCAAAATAGAGCCAACAGCTCTCCCTGCTTCTGTGTTCTCTATATCAATCTCCACCTCCATGGACGACAACAACAGAGCAAGAAATTACATACTCTAAAATCAAGAGAAACTCCATCAAAAAAATTCCATTTCAAATACTTAATTAATTATAATATAATTCTCAATTGAAAATAAGATTGTTATTAATTGAATTTTCACAACAACAAGAGTATTGAAATTCATAGTTATATATTTTTTTGAAATGCCATTTATTAAAGCTGGGAACCAGCAACAAACAAGCAAACACCAACCAAAACAACACAATACAAAAGCAAAATCAGTGAAGAAGACGATGATGACCGGCCGGCGAAGACAACGACGAGGAGCTGGCGAAGACGACGACGACGACGAAGTCGAGCAGGCGAAGACGACGACGACCAGCTAGCGAAGAAGACGATGATGACTAGCTGAAGAAGAGCAGATCAGTGGCTAGCTGAGGAAGAAGAAGACCAGATCGGAGGAAACGAGCTGGAGCTGATCAACGGCGGGCCAGCGGCGGTGAGCAGAAGAAGAAGACCAGATCGGGAAGGGAGAAGATGATGCACGGTGAGGAAGAAAGAAGATGGAGATGAGGAAGAAAGAAGATATCTAGTGGATGAGAAAAAAATAAAATAAATATATATTGTATAATTTTTTTGAAAAACAAAAACAAAAACAAAAACGAAAACGATAAACAACTTTCAAATGTTTTTCAAAATTTTGACTTTTAACACTAGTTTTGTTTTTCAATTTTTTTTGTTTTTTGCAAATAAAATGAAAAACGGTTAACGAACGCGAATTCAAAATTGTTTTTGAAAAAAAAAACGAAAAAAAAAACGGCTGCAGGACGGGGCCTTAGATTCTCCAGTTTTTTAGAATGATACTACTCTTAGTTGGTTGATTTGTATAATTAATAATTTCTGATACTTAGCTATTAGTGATGTAATTTCTGATACTTTACTAGGGTTTCCTTAAAAATTAAAAAAATTATAAAAAAATACCAGTTTTCTTTGATGGGATGATTGAATAAATTCTGAGGCTATTAATTAAGTATTAGAGGTTTTGTATAACATTTGAAACAAAAGAGACCGGAAACGAAGACAAAATGAAACCGTGGTCACTCGAAGAGTCGAAGGTAGCGAGAATCGGACGACGAAGGTCACCGGAAGATGGTGAGAACCGAATGACGACGGTCACCGGATAATGGCGATTGGCGAGACCGGAAACAACGACAATCACATTAATTTGATGTCGAAATAAAATGACAAAGAGGGAGACAAAGGAATTGGGTTTCAGCTGAAAACGAAGATAAAGAAAGAAATTAAAAAAAAATACTTTAAATGAGTGCCACATGTCACTCATTGAATGGAACCAATGCACCACCGTTAGATTTAGCATAGTGCAACCAAGTTTTCCTTCCAAACTAGAAACTAGACGAAGCATTAAAATAGAGACACTTCCATTAAGATACATGTGCAACTTGAAAGTAATAGCAACAACTTTTGCAATTTCTCAAGGGGAAATAGCACTTACTTCCCTTTTTATATATGCGAAATTGAAATTGCACTCTTTAGCAATTAATGAATTCATTAATGCTACGTTTGTATGATGAGATAGGATAGAAAATGGCTTATTTTTAATCCATTTCCCAAACAGTGAGTTGACAGGATAGGATTACTTTATGCTGTCAACAAAATTTATCCCGTTGATCTGAGATAAATTAATCCAAACAAAAATGGTCGGATTCATTTGAATCTCATCGTCTTCTTCATCACTTTGAGACTCTCTCTTAAACTTTTTGCATTTCTTCATGATGATTCCACACCGAAAATGTTTCTAAAATTAGAAACTAAAAACAAAAACATTTGCAGGAAGAGAGAATTGAAAATGAGATTTTTTTTAAAATTTTTTTTTTCTCTGTTGTTGTGCTTCTGGTGCCCGGACTGAGATATTTGGGAATAGATTTGATTTGTTTATCGGATCCAAATAGCTTTTAAAGAAAAAACAAAACCCAATCCATATATCTTTATTTTTTTTTCTGGATGACATATTTTTATATGATTGAATAGATCTATTGTTATTGTTTTTATAATGATCTCTTGTTGTTGTTGATGGAGATGATGATGACTCCTAAGATGACTCTTCACTGTCATATGAGCTGTCTTCTTCCTCTTCCTCTGAGTAAAAATCCTCACTTATTGTTATCGGATCCTCTTTAGCTTTCATGCCGTTTCTCTAGTTTTGAAGAGATCTGGGTTTTTATAAAGTTTTTTTTTTATATATATTTTGTTTGAAGAAATCATCAATTTTTCCAGATATCTTCATTCCAGATTTGAAGAAATCTAGAAAAAGCTTTTTCGATTTTTTTTTAAAAAATTATTTTGTTTTAAGATTTCTAGAAATTTTCAGATCTAATAGGATTTCCGTATCTATTTTGTCCGATCCCATTATTTATCAAACACAATATAGCACTATTTTTAATCTAATCTCATGTTGTACCAAACATATGAAACATTATAATTAATCCAATCCTATCCAATCCAATCTCATATCTTAAAAATAGTTCAATCATATCTCGTCGCACCAAAAACACCTTAATTGTATGAACATCACTTAAAATATGTTGACTATTGGTTGACTAAATGAGCTTTTAACACCAAAAGGAAAAATACTAAGAATAATTCAAAATTTAATTAATCTACGTCAAAACAATAATTAAGAAAATAACAACTCCACCAGCGACGTACTCTCCATTGCCGATGGAGCGACACATCCAATCCTCCTTGACTAGAGGATTCAAGGAGATCGATGACAATCTCCTCCACGGATCTTCTCCCTCGAGAGGAGATCATGATCGAAGAAGATCTCATCTAGTTTGTGGAGGTCTAAAAAAAAGTTTTCTATCATACGTTAAACTTAATTCTCAACTCTAATTATAAGGTACTTTACCATGTTTGGTTCATTAAATGTAATCTATCTAGTTAGAAATGAAATCCATGCATCAAATGAATAAGTTGAGGGTCTATCGAGATACACAATTTAGATATTAATTCCAACAACTCAAATGAGAGGTCCCCCTTGCTTACTAATAAATGTGTAAGATGAGATTTGGGCCTTCCCATCACAATTGTGGAGAGGGATGTACACATCTAATTATATTTTTTGGCCGAGAAAGACTACATAAATGCTTTTATGAAAATGACTTGAGTTTATTAAGGAGGAGAAATGATGTAGGCAAAAATGTGAATCACACGCGAACAAACAACAAGCGTTTGTAGTCCTTGCTGATTTTGTAGAATATAGAAAAAAAAGAAAGATAACTGAGTAAAAACTCAAAATAAATTTTATTTATCAAACACTATAATCAAGAACCCTAATACAAGCTACTTAAATAATGAAAACAACCACTAGGATTTGATATCTCATAAATTCCTAATCAAGAAAGAACTCTAAAACTTCTAAACCAAATCGAGAAAAGAATCCCAAACCAAAAACTTAAAAAAGTACTAAGCGAAAAAAGGAAAAATAAAAACTCCTAAGTTGCACAAGAAACTAAAAGTCTTCGAACAACAAACTAAATGGCCGAATTTGGGCATGTTGCGATCCAAGTTCAACCTCATTTTGGGTGCACCACGCAACCCCAAATATGAATTCGCCACCCGATTTGCATCATCCTCCCCAGGCTGAAAAGAATTCAACATTGAATTCAGTTGCTCGTCATCCTCAGACGACGAATCCCCATGATAAGGAATGAGGTGATTCACATTAAACACGTTGGCTGTGCGAATATGGTTGGGTAGCTTCAGTCGGTAGGCATTAGAGTTGATCGATCTTTTCAACGATCTCGACGGGCCTAATCTTGTATGCAGACAGTTTGTTATATTCCTCCACAGAAAAGCAATCAAACAAAGTTGTTAACATAAAAGTTGACCAGATGTAGCTTCTGATCCGCATCGTGCTTATATTTAACGGTGACCTCCAACAAGTTCTGGCGAGATCGTTCATGGATATCTTGCAGTTGGGTGACGAAATCTTCGGCCTTGCGATGGATCTTCGTGTTACTCGGTATAGAAGCTAAGTTGAGTGGGCAACGAGGGAAAAAGCCATATACGACTTCTAACGGACTGAATTTGGTGCTACAATTGACATCATGATTGTTAGTAAATTCTGCTTGGCCAAGCTTTTAATCCCATGAGATTAATTGGTCACCCAGTCATCATCTGTTCCGCGGTATGTAAAACAACTACGTCAGATCATCAATAATGGACCAGAGTCCCCCTCTAGGCGATCCTCCTCAACTACCTCGGTGTCATCATAGATTGGTTCGGACTCAAAGTCATTATCTTGCTCTTGCATGATCTTATTGGACTATACGAACAACCTCTTCCGCAATCCTTTCTCGTAGTCCGCAAAATAGTGTCTTTGCTCCCTACAATTGAAACAACGAAAACCAAAAGTTGGTGCCATTGTCGGTGGAGGTACGACAGTCTTTACGGTGGTAGGTGGCGGTACTACTTTACGTTCGCTGCTGCTAATTGGTCCAGAACTCCTGAAACTCACTCCACATATACTTATAGCATAAGCTGTTTTTCCAGTTGTATTGCTAGATGATAGGCTTTAGACACACTTACCACATCGAATATATTAAAGACATCCTAGAGTTGAGTCTGAATTCCTCTGATATACCGTGAAACCCATAGATCATTTGCCTCTGCAATCTCACTCCATGAAATTAACTAATAAAACTCTGCAGTGTAATCCTCAATCAAGCAGTTTCCCTGCTTCAAGTTCTGTAGCCACTGGAACATCATTTATGACTAGTTGTACGGTAAAAATGATGCTCGCATGTGTTTTTTCATCTTTTCCCATGACTTGAGTTTGGCTTTTCCTTGCATGTCTGTGGTTTGTTTTGATTGTTGCCACCAAGCTTTAGCCTGTCCTCTGAGCCTCGTAGCAACAAGCGACACACACTTGTCTTTTAAAACCTATTTGAACTCCAGAACCTCTTCCACCCATTGATCCAATCCAGGTACTCATTCGGTTGCAAGCCCCTATGAAACTCTGGAATGTCAATCTTGAGACTCGACTCCCAGCGCCTCGATTAATTACCCACTGACCTCATCTGCCTAGGTTAAAGAGGAGCGAACAAATTCTCATCACCATCAGATTCCTTATCCGCGTTCGACGGATTCAGAGCCCTCTGTTGTGCCGCAATCGTAACCAGCTGCTGTGTCAACACTTCTGCCTGCTGTCGTAGTTGTGCAATCTCATCATGTTCTTAGACTTCATCCAATGGGTTCTCGTGAGGATTCGGTACGTTCGAACGTCTTCTTGGTGGCATGACGACGAAACTTGACCTTGCTCTGATACCAAACTGATGTAGGTGGAAATGTGAATTACACGTGAACAAACAACAAGCGTTCTTAGTCACTATTGATTCCCCAATATGCCAGGAAAAAAGAGAGATAATTGAGTAAAAACTCAAAATAAATTTTATTCATCAAAAACTAAAATCAAGAGCCCTAATACAAGCTACTTTAATAATGAAAACAACTTGAACCACTAGGATTTGATATCTCCTAAACTCCTAAACAAGAAAGAACTATAAAACTTCTAAACAAAATTGGAAAAAGAATACCAAACCAAAAACCAGAAGAAAAAAAATCCTAAACGAAAAAGGAAAAAAAAACCTCTTAAGTGGCGCAAGAAACTAAAAGTCTTCGAACAACAAACTAAATTGCCTAATTTGGGCCTGCTGTGATCCATTACGAGAGACAAAGTAAAGTAACCGTTGTAGGGCACGGTTGGGGCTTTTCGAAAACATAATATAATAGCGATTATTTGCCCTTTTTAGAGGCCCGCGAAGTTCAGTTTCGTTTTGGGTGCTTTACGTGACCAAAATATGAATTCGCCACCTGATCCGCATCAAGAAGGTTGAGGAAAAATGGAAAATCAGTCAAACCAAACAATATATATATATATATATATATATAATTCGAAAAAAAAAACAATTTATATAGAATGAACCTGAACATCACTTAATTAAACAACAATGAATAAAATATTTCAATTTGCTACATTAGCAAAAGTCAACATAACATTGTTAAAAAATAAACTAACTAAAAGGTTTGGTATATAAAATTTGCAGCTTTCCTTATTATAATAGAAAATTAACATTATTTAGGGTTATATAAAATATTTATAAAATTGCATTTTTCTTCCATGGTGGGTACAACTAGATTACTAGGTTGATTTGACTTCATTGTGATTGAAATTAATTTCTTCTACAAAAATTAATGTAGTATGAAGTTTCTATGATTAAGCGAAGCGTGTATTATATATATGTCGTTCGACGAATCAAGTCTGAGATATTATCAAGGTAAATGAGTATTTTTCTATCATTAAGCTACATTGAGCGGTAGTAAAATGTGTATCAAGTTGTAAAACTAAAATTTGCATTATTAAGTATTGAAGCTCAGTGATATTATACACATGAGTATGATGACTTAAACCTATAACATTATCAATTTGAATTAACGTTCTTTACTAGGTTGATTTGATTTATTGTGACTGAAATTAATTTCTTGTACAAAAATTAATGTAGTATGGAGTTTCTATGACTTATATATATAAATGTCGTTCGACAAATTAAGTCTGGGATATTATCAAAGTAAATGAGTGTTGTTTTTATCATTAAACCACGTTGAACGGTGGTGAAATATGTATCATGTTATAAAACTAAAATTTGTATTATTAAGTATTGAAGTTCAATAATATAATACATATGAGTATGATGACTTAAACCTATAACATTATCGATTTGAATGAACATTCTTTAAGATCCGTACACCAAGCCACGTTGAGCAATCGTAAGTTCAATTATTAATATTGTCGAGAAATAAGTTGGCATGAGATTTAAGTTGTTATGAAAAGTGTGGGAGTTGTATCGAGGCAACATAATGATCCAAAAGTTGTGTGTAACTGAAACTAGTCAAAATGCGAAAAACAAAAACTTAAAATAAATGCAATATGAGGCTTCTATTGCGCTGCCTCTGGCTTCAATTTAAGCCAAGTATTTAAAAGTTAAAGGGGAGAGAAAAAAATAATTAAGTTTCTCGGTAGATGAGTAAAAAATCATTGGTGAGTACCAGATGGATTCTGCCTTTTTCTTCCCTGTGAATTGCATGCTAACCATGATAGGGTAGGGTTTGTAAAGAAACCCGTCTTTACAAGGCTAGTTTTGGTATTTTATTCTGGGTGTTTATAGTAAACGTTGTCTATTTAACTTTAATTGATAGGTGTTCTAATAATTTAGATATACTAATGTATTTTATGGACGGTAATATCTACACATGAAATTTTAATATGTATTTTTTATTCCTTAACTATCGTAATTTGTCGTTAAGGGAAGAAAATATAAATCGAATCTACAGCCTAGACCCTATATGACATGGATTTGAAGAGCGTATCACAACTTGATAGCTTGGAGTTGAGGGAAGGAAACATAAACTAAATTCACAAGTTCTGGTGAATTGAGGGGTTTACAACTTGATCAATGAATGTAATCGTAATGGATTGATTATGTGGCATTGTGGTGTGTGATGATTTATATGAGCAGAGGAGGGAGGAGACATGAAAAAGTTTAAAAAATAAATAAATAAAAATCAAAGGATATAAAGTTAGTTTGATGGTATATGACTTCATATCTATACGAGTTTTAAGTCTTTTCCTTCTAAAAGATTATCGAATTTATGTAATACTCGAACTCATAAATTTATGATCCAGATATGAGGGTTCTACAACTGTACCAATCCCATCTTATAAGAATTTATATAAAACTTAAAAAAAAAAATTGAAATAGCAGAGATGCTAACTGCAACAAGAAGAAATCGACAAAAGAAAGAAACAAATTCGATGTTAGTTTCACTCACTCGTTGTCATATCCGCCCACAACACCCACTCTACTAGTCTACTCCGTTCCTAACTCTCTTCTATTATTATTATTATTTAAATATTACTTTCTTTGATTGGCCTAGTTTTCTCTCTCTATATAAACAAATATCTGTTTGGTTCTTCTTCTCGAGAAAGAGATAGAGATAGCGATAGAGAGAGTGAATTGATCATCATCATCAGCAGCAGCAGCAGCAGCATCGAAAATGGGATTATTGAGAGACTCAGGCGTGGTTTATAAGACTGCGGAAGAGGTGGATCTCGGTCCTCAATCCGATCAACCTTATCTCCCAGCCAATGTCAAAGGTTCGTTCCATTTCCATTTCATCCTTCAATTCTCTGCTAATCAATTCCATTCACTCTCGCTCTCTTCACCACTTCTTCTTCGATTCTTTTTCTTCTAATTCTAATTCAAATTCAATCATCATTCACTCTTCACCAGATACACTTCTTCTCAATTCAATCAATTACTTGGATTTTTCTTTTTTTGAAATTTTGCATTTGAGATTTAATTGATCGACTACTCTCTATCTCGATGCAGAATTTCAAATCTTAAAGTTTGATCAAAATCAAAAACACCTATAAGATTTTGAAATTTCTAAAGATCTCCGGTTGAGGAATTTTTTTTTATAATCAATTCTAAAGTTGCATGTTGTAAACTTCTAATATTATTATAAAAACATTATTTATCTTTTGAAAGAAAAGCTTTAATGATATCAAATGGTCCATTGGTTTTGGTCCCTTTGGATGATGATGGTCAGTTGGTGGAAATTTCCAAGTCCAATGATGAACAACTGTGAGCAAATGTAATAATAAGTGCGTTGTGACGGTAAAAGTAGAAAAATTGAAAGTGATATTTTGTAAAATGAGAAATGATGTGTACAGTGTACTGTGTTGTTGTAGCTCCAAGGATGGCTGGATTTCTGGTGAAAGTATTTGTTTGGTTTTTGGAGTCACGGATATTCGGTGCTGTCTTGCTCTACTTTTTGAAGAAAAACAATCTTATTCAAAAGGTACACACTGTTTTGCCTTCTTTATTACTTAATTGTCAATGTCAACTATAGCTACATTTAATTTAATTTAATTATACATGCTCTTATTTATTCAATGTTGAAAATGTTGAAAGTGTTTCAATTTTGGTGTTCTAAAATTTATGGTAAGGAAATTCTGTCATAATCTCGCCTATTACGTAATATATATTATAAATATCATGTGTGAAATTATATATATATATATATATATATATATATAAATGGTTCTCCCCTAAGAGATCTCTTCTTTTAGTTTTGGTAAATCTATCTATGAATAAAATTTGAGAATTTTTTAAACACTAAAACTATTTTTTTCGATTTTATTAAATATGAAGGCATCAGAAAAATGAATGAAATATAGGAAATTCAAGAAAAATAGTCATAGTGCTTAAAAAATTCTCAAATGTATTCATAGATATTTTTCCGTGAACTTATCATTTACAATAAAAATTCAGATCAAAATTCATAAAAATTCATATGATTTCATCAAAGCCTTTACCGAAATTAAAATAAAGAATCTTTTATGAGAGACTCACGTATGTAAATAGATACATATTAATAGTGATTTGTTATACTTGTCACCTATTATATGAGATTAATCGTCACATCATAAATTGAGATGTAAATAGAATACAGAGATAAGATATATAGAGTTCTTATAAATATTTTTAAATTAAAATTTATTAATCCAACAGTGTATTATGAATTTTGTAGCTAATTTGTCTAATTTTTTTTTATAAAAACGTTAACACGTGCTTTTACAAATTTATATATGTTCTTAAGAGATAAAAAAAAAGTTAGGCATTAATGTATATAAGAATACATTTGGATTTTTTTTTATAAAAAAAATCCAAATCTTAAATTCATATTAACATGGGTCAAAAATAAAAACCAATAAACTGGGAATAAGGGACCCACGGCAAAAGAATAGAATATTCCAAACTTTTATTTCAGAAAAAGGATACAACTAACAATAAATTTGCCATCCGTACAAATATTACTGACAAAGAAAATAAGGAAATGCAGACTAGTTCAGAAAAAAAAAAAACAGCCATGTCATATATATCTGAATTTGTCAAAATTAATTAATTAAAACATAATAAAAAGGGTCGATGTTGTTGATGAATGATGTGTCAACACATAAAAAATATGCCGTATCAGCCCTTTTGACTTTTGACAAACCAATCACCAATGTATATCAGAGTTTATTATTGGATCAGTTAACACGGGTCAAATATGCCTTTATAACATTTTAAAGCTGCTCATAACTCATAAGTCACTTTCGACCCATTTCGGTTTTTGCAAAACCTTTCGGTTGAATTGAAATTTTTTGAATTTTTCTTAAGGAATCTTCTATTGTTATCGATGATAATTGAATAAGTATTTATAGTAATTGATGAATCTATACGGAAAGCTTCTAACAAAAAAAGTTACTTCTTATTATAGAAGTATATTATAGATATTTATAAATATAAATATTTAGTTTGTGTACATTGAATAGATCACGAGTGGTTATAAAATTTCCTCTTCAATCTTAACATTATTGATAAAAAGAATGTAGTAAGTTCCCGGTAGATTTTAGATCTCTTATTCTAAATTTGTGGCTCAAAATGAGTAGGAATTATGTAATTGCGATTCAATAATTTTTTTTTTTTTAATTTTTCGATAAAGGGATTCAATAATTGTTTGAAATTTGAATACCTATTATGAGTGCGTAATTAAATAATTGATAGCTCAAAAAAAAAAATTCCATATCTGCAACATTATTGACTTAGAGTTGGCTGGACCAAAAATTACTTCTCAGCTCTATATTACCAGCTGTATATTATTTTATATTTATTAATAATATTCCCTCTTTTTTTTTTGTCGAGGTAAAAATTGGTTTACATTGAATAAATACTGATTTTGGATTACAATTTTTTTTAAACATTTCGATGTAATATAATTTTATTTATTTTTTATTCTTAATATTTTTAATACCTAAAAACTCATTTCTTTTATTATTCAAAAAAAAAAAGTTATATTTAAAAAACTCAAAATTTGAGTTTCATAAATTTTGATATGCCTTTTAGACTTTACTAAAAAAAAAACTCTTTTTAAAAAAGTTTTGTATATATTATTTTTATTTTTTAATAATAAAAATTATATTTAAATTATATATCAAACCCCAAAACTTAATTACTGGTTATGTTAGAACACCATCAATATAAACTATAAAGTTGTGCTGGACTGTAGATTTGCATTTTAATTTTGAGTAAAATAAACGTATTTAATTTTAAGTTTAGTATGATTAGGAATCTAGGATAAATAGGATATTATTGAAGGAATAACTTTTTGAGTAAAATAAAAATTAAAACCATTTTATAATAAAACTAAGTTATTTAAAATGATTGAGAATAAATGAATTTTAATAAAACAAGTTTATTTTAAATTATTGGACAAATTGCAATAGGGTACTCTGACTTTAGGTGCGATTATAATTAGATTGCAGTTTTGCCTAAATAACATATAAATATCTTTGACCAAATGGTTGACCGGTCAAATATTATAAAATGTTTAAATTACCCCTAAGAAACCTATTTATCAATTATTATAACAATTTTATTTTTAATTAAATGTTAAATAAAAAAATTGTCTGAGGTAACTGGTTCAAAAATTGATTCCCAGTTTCCTCTCTTGTGTTCGTTTGGTGATTCTGGTAGTGGATTGTTTTGGTTGAAACTTGAAAGGTTAGATTAGGCCAAATGGATGCTTATATTTTAAGTTGTAACTTGTGATTTGGCCTTCCCTTTCATGGAGGCAACAAGTCAAGAGAGAGAGAGAGGGGTTGATTGTTTCAAGAAGTGGGTCTTCTTGGTGTGGTGGTAATGGGAACCACCAAGAAGAATAGTTGTTGGAGAAAGCAACTCTCAGATAAGGAATAAATAGGCTCGACGTTGGTTCCGATTCCGCTAGTCCCGGTCCGGTTCTTTTTTTCTTCAAAAAGTAATATTTTATTTAAAAATAAAAATAAAATGTTAGATAGGACACTATAAAGTATTGGGTTTGGGCCCATAACTCTTGTCCAAGAACGTTTATTTTCCTTTGCATTCTCCTCATTTTTATATAGGTTAGGTATCTCTCCACATCTCTTATTTATCCGATGTGGGATGTAGGATTGAATTTCTATTTACATTCATTGATATAACATAATGGATTTCCATTTGAAAACTTTTTTAACTTGTTATTGGATGTAAACAAAGGGAATATTGTTAATAAAAGACAAAAGAATTGGATCATTTTTGGATTAAATCACATCACATCTCTATATATACTTTTCTTAATCTTCTATATTAAGTGGGTTGTGAATGCAAATATATAATAATATGTATCATTTTTTTAATATACTATTAATATATATATATATATATATTAATAAATCATCAAATCTCATTCACATGTTATTCTTCTCTAATCTTGGTCATAGAGTGATTGCTTATAATCTTAGTTTTATTTAATTCTAGATCTCACATTAGATAAATAAGACAAGTGAAGAGTTGTACAACCTATATAAAAAGGAGAATAATACATTAGAAATTATATCTACTTGGACAAGGGTTATGGGCCATGACTCAATACTCTACAATGTCCATTTTTTTTAATCATTTTATTTTTATAAGTAAAATATTTTTTTAAAAAAAATTTGGTGGAACCGCCGGTTCCAGTCCGGTTCTAACCGGTTCCTGGTTCAATTTGGAACCGGAACTACCAATTTTTGTGACGCCGGTTCCGGTTCGGTCCTCCGGTTTGAACCGAACCGGTGTCATGCCTACTAATAGAGGCATTTTCAATGGATAACATAAGATTGGTGTAAAAAGTGAATCTTCATGAAGAAGATATGGGGATCCGGATCTTTTTTTTTCTTAAGATAAAATTTTACATAAGTTCTATCTTTTTGGTGATTTGTCATCTTTATAAATGTCTTTCCAAATTCAACACTTTAATCCTATCTTTTTCCAAAACTCATCACCTTAGTCCATTTGACCAAATATGTGAAAGTCAACTATTTTAAAACTTGTAAAAGTACACTTTTGCCCTTATTACTATTTAAGTTAGTTAAAATGATTATATTAACTTTAAATTAAAATGAAAAATAATAAAATCTTAAATAAATAATAATAATAAAATCCATTAATTTTTTTATTTTTTGTATTTTTGTCATAATGGATATTTATTTAGCTAAAATGATTATTTTAGCTTTAAATGATTTTTTTTTCATAATTTTTTTTGTAATCTATTTATTTAAGATTATATTATTGAGAATTTTATTGTTTTTCATTTTAATTTAAAGCTAAGATAATCATTTTAGCTAAATAAAAATCCATTATGAAAAAAATACAAAATAAGAAAAAATTAATGGATTTTTTTAATTATTTATTTAAGCTTTTTTTTTGTAATATATTTATTTAAGATTTTATTATTGACAATTTATTATTTATATTTTTAATTTAAAGTTAAGATAATCATTTTAACTAAATTAAATAGCAACAAGGGCAAAAATATACTTTCACATGTTTTAAAATAGTTGACTTTCATATATTTAGTCAAATGAACTAAAGTGATGAGTTTTGGAAAAAGTTAGGACTAAAGTGATAAATTTGGAAAGACATTTATAAAGGTGAAAAATCACCAAAAATGTAGAACTTACGTGAAATTCTGTCTTTTCTTAAAAAATATATGATACCAGAATTTCATTTATATTTTTTTAAAAGTATTTTGTCAATTTCTTTTAAAGGAAAAACAATCTTGTTACCCTCTTGATATAAAGACAGGTTAATTCTAACGGCCTGCCGTTCGGTTTGATGGTACCAATATATTATTTACGCAAAAGTGCAATTTAGCTTCAGTTACATCTAAAGTCAGGGTACTCCATTACAATTTGCTGTAAATTTTATTTTAAATTCATATTTTAAGTAAAAATTCAAGAAAAAATTATAAAATAAATAAAATGAATTACTTATTTTAACTTAGGATTATAAAATTTGAAAAGATAGGAATGGATAGAAGTTGACGTCCTTGGTTTGTTTTGTAGTTTACAATTGCAATAGCATGGCATATTTAGAAAGAGAAAATATGCATAATGAAAAATGATTTATCATTCATTCAATTATTTTTATGTTGTTAAACGATGTTAGAAAATTGATGAGGTTTCACTTCCGAAGCAAATTAGAATTTCAACGAGAGTAATTTCTTGTCGTGGAAAATGAAAATAAATGCAATATCAAGGAAAGATAATTGCTTGGCGGCAATTGAAGAAAGACCATAAGAAATCAGTAATGAAAACAAGTGGAACGAGATTGATGGCAACACAATTGCTAATCATCTTCTAGCAGCCGATGGAGTATAATCAAGCGTGGCAAAGAAGAAAACAACAAAGGAGATATGAGATACTCTGACAAAATTATACGAGGCCAAAATCGCTACACCTCTTGATCTTCTTGTAAAGGAAACCACCTATTGCTACCGGTTGACATCTCATGCATTGCAACCTCTTGGCATCTCACCTCATACATTACCACACATCACAAGATGATGGCACATCATCTTGTACATGCCATACCAACAAAAATGGCTT
The DNA here is from genome assembly GCA_033220585.1 of Dipteronia sinensis. Taxonomy (NCBI): domain Eukaryota; kingdom Viridiplantae; phylum Streptophyta; class Magnoliopsida; order Sapindales; family Sapindaceae; genus Dipteronia; species Dipteronia sinensis. The sequence continues at coordinate 23,156,842 of CM065640.1, read as the reverse complement.
TATCTTTCCGACATTCTCCCACTTAAAGTCATTTTGTTGGCTTGGTATGCACAAGATGATGTGCCATCATCTTGTGATGTTTGGCAATGCATGATGTGATGTGTCAAGAGGTGGCAACGCATAAGGTGAAGTGTCAAGTGCCGACAATAAGTGGTTTCCTTTTCAAGAAGATCACAAGTGTAGTGATTTTGGCCTCGTACAATTTTGTGAGAGTATCATGTATCTCCTTTATTTTCTTCTTTGCCACACTTGATAATAATCCATCGGCAAGTGTTAGATAATGATTAACGACTGTGTTACCATCAATCTCATTCCTTTTGTCATCATAAGTGATTTGTGTTGACCTTTCTTCAATTACTGCCAAGCAATTATATTTCCTCAATATTGTTTTTATCTTCATTTTTCCATAACGAAAAATTACTCCTAATGAATTTTTCAAATTCAAATTTCGTTCCCATCTTTGTGAAATATGTGAAATGTTTATAGGAAAGAGTGGAATGTGACAATGGACACACTTCAAAACCCATCTCCTTAGACACAACTTTTCTAGACTTGTATTTCCACATCCAGTAACTGGCTAACTGTACATGAGTTATGATAGCACTGTTAGGAAATCAATGAGTTTCCATTTCCAGTGTAAATTTGAAGTAGAGAATAAAAATGAGAAATTGACACAATATTTACATGATAAAACCCTCAATGTAATGGAAACATTATTGACTAATATAAAAGGATTTCACTATGAAAAAACGAATTATAATAATATCTTTTTTTAAGAATGAGAGAACAATAGAATCTCTCTCAATATAGGAGAAAATACCTCAAGAATAACTTGAACTAGAGAAATAACAAGTGATTTTAGGAATGAGATTATGAGATGATTTTTGGAGCATCACTTGCCTTGGTATTTATAGGCAAGTGATGGCTTCTAATGGATGACATGTAGGCTCCAAGTGTCAATAAAGGAAGCCACCTATTGCCATCACTTCACACCTTACTTCATGCATTGCCACATCTTAACAATTGACCTCATACATTGCCACATGGCACAAGATGATGACACATAATTTTTGTGCATTGCGAAGCTAACAAAATGGCTTTATCCTTCCAACAGACGAAAATACACACCAAATGGATGACAAAAGGCTTGTTAGACCCTTTTCATTATGTGTACATCAACTTTCATTGTTTTTATCTTCCATCTTGATACTACAAATGATCAAAAACTGGAGATATATTATGTTCAATTTTGGCAGCTTGTTACACATGCAGAGCTGGAAGAAGAGCCACTATTTGTGCCCTTGCATCCCTACCAAGGTTCATTTTCTTCATTCTCATTTATTCTGCTACCAGTTTGCTTCCTCTGGAATTTCTCGATGTTATTACTTGTTTTAACTTGAAGAAAGATACTGGAAGATAATTTTATCTTTTCCTTATATGCTGTGGCCGGATCAATTCTATAGTCTAATGGAATAGAAAATTTACTATTGTTGTTATGAACTACTTGGAATATTTTATCAGTGATACATTTGAAGATGTCATGATTCATGATATTAGTCAGAAAATTTATTATTGTTGTTATGAACTATAACTTTGCAATGTACCCTAATCGAAAAATTAATAGCTTATTCTTGTTTCTGCATCTCTGCAGAGCTTAAAGAACAAGAAGTTGAATATATTGATTCTGATCTATCTCCACCTGAGAAAGTTCAACGGGCAGTAGATTGTCTGCCTTCACAAAGAACACAAGATGATTTAAAGTCTGGGTTCCATCGCTGGACAATACTGGATTATTCCAGAGCTTATACCTCAGGAAAAATAACTCCTCGCATGGTAATCTTCAGGCTGCATCATTTATGTGACATGTTGTTGGTTTGTTTTCCTGTTTATGCTTGGTTAACTGACTATAATAATTAATAACCTGCACTGTTGCTTCAAAACTCGTCCAATTGATTTTATCATCTCTCCTTGTTATGGCTGCAGCATCCTTTATAAAAAGGTGTCTTTGTGCAGGTTGCTGAGCGGTTTATAGCTGCAGTCCTTGAATCTTCTAATCCTCCACTGCAAATGTCATTTTTCATTAATTATGATGTTGAAGATATTCTGAGGCAAGCTACAGAGTCAACTCATCGGTATGAGAAAGGTATAGTAAGATAAACCGGAGCTTAGGTATTGAATGTCTGGAGCAAATAGAAGTTGATATTTTTTAGCTCCATGATTTTCTCCTTTGTCTAGCCTTGACTAAGACCATCTCATGTCTTTACAATTTAGAAATACTACTTGTAAATGCCTGGAAGAAAATACATTGGCAGTCATTATTTTTCGTATTGTGTCTATCTTCATATCCATTGTTTAAGTTCAGCATTATGTAATTTAGCTTGTCCATTTGTTATTGTGATGCTTTTATCGAGGTTTATCTCCAACAAGGAATCATGCATCTAGACGTTCATCTGATTCTCTTTAATGTCCTCTCCAGGAGAACCGATATCTGTTCTAGATGGAGTCCCAATTGCTATCAAGGATGAAATAGATTGTTCTCCCTATCCAACTACCGGTAACCTAATGTTTGGTTTTCAGTTGACAGGGTTTGTTTAGTGAAAGCAATCGTCCTCTTTATGTCAATTGATCATGTATTTTTTACATTGGTTCATGTAGGAGGGACAAAGTGGTTGCACAAACTTAGAACTTGTACAGGTGATGCATGCTGTGTGATGCGTCTCAGATTATGTGGTGCAATACTTGTTGGGAAAACTAATATGCATGAGCTTGGGGCTGGAACAAGTGGGATAAATCCTCACTACGGGTGAGAAGTTTTCTGCTCTACTCATATCTTCATAAGCTTGAAATTGCCTTATTTGGAGTATATGGTGCTCTTTATACATCTGATCTTCATAAATCCCTACGATTATCTTTTCATCATTTAATTATGTCATTCCCATTTAAATCATTGCAAATGCATACGTTCATCTTATGGGTGTACTAAACAGGGTTACTAGAAATCCATATGATACTGGTAGAATATCTGGAGGTTCTTCTAGTGGATCTGCTGCCCTGGTATCCGCAGGACTGTGCCCTGTGGCCCTTGGTGTTGATGGTGGAGGTAATTCAAATGATTTTCTCATTTAGAAATGCACCAATTCTTACTTGAGATGTCGAATTTGATCATTTTTAACTATATAATACTTTGAATAAAAACTATATTTTGTTAAATAAACCTTTTTGTTTTGCATTATTGACAACAATTAATTGAAATTTTGTAGTAGTTGTTATTGTGTGTATAACTTTTGTATGAAACTTAGATGATTAATTCAGCATATTTTGAAAGTATTTAGATCCTTTGCTTATGTGAGTTTACATTGAAATTATTTTAACAAGACATTCTAGATGACCAAACCTAAAGAACTAGCTTCCCCTTAAACAGGAAAATTTCATTATTGAGGTTTTTTCTGGTGTCCTTAATATTAGGAGACGCAATAAATCAAAGCAATTTCTCTTCGGATGCTGTTGGAAAGTGGAAGACACAATTTGTGTGCACGCATAACCCCCTAAAACATCTTAACAAAAAAAAAAAAAACACCCTAAAACATCTTAGGAGGAGAAATTTACAAAGATACAGGGGGATTGGAGTTACTGTGAGGGGAGACTATTTAAAATACTCTTGGCAACTTGTATTGTTACTGCAATATCCAGTTATTGAATCATTTACTTATTTGTGCAAGTAATTGTTTTAGGATCTTCATGAAGATTTTATTAATTTGTGCAATTGTAAATAAAAAGATGCATATTGTGTAGTAAAATCAAAACCTGCAATTTTTTCTACCATGTCCTGAAATTAATATAACAGAAACTATTTTTTCATTTATTGGATTTTTAGGATCTGTACGATTGCCTGCATCTCTTTGTGGAGTTGTTGGTTTCAAACCAACTTTTGGGCGTATACCTCATGCCGGGTGAGAATTCATCGTTTGCATTTGTGCATAAATTTTATTTCAATGCTCTTTGTTAAATGTTAAGTAAGTTCTTAATCCAAAAGCTTATGGTTACTAAGATGATATCAAAGCTAATTTTACCAAGAGTGTATGGGTTGAGGGTCCCCCCATGATTGTTTTTGTATTTGTTATTTGTTTTTTTTGTGTTTGTGTGTTTTGAATTTGAATTTGTTTTTGTGTTTGGGCTAGGTCCAGCTGACAGTTTATTGGTCTTGTATGAGAGGTTGTGTGTTAGAGTGCTTGAATACTCTTATTTGCGCCCTTACCTACAAACCTAAGCTTTTAGGTTTAGTGTTACCTAACACTCTTAAGTTACAATTGTTGGATGGTTTGAGAACCTTTTTAAGATACATTGATCACTGTTTCAGTGTTCTTCCTTTGAACTGGACAGTAGGGATGGTTGGAGTACTAGCTGGCACCGTTGAAGATGCATTTATTGTGTAAGTTTTCCATCTTTCTTTCTATTTCCCCCTTTTTTTTCTTATCAGTATGAATACTTGTAGCTTTTGTTAGTTTGAGGTATTATTGAAACCAGTTTACCATTTTCAGTTATGCAGCTACTAATGGCCAGCTTCCATCTCAACAGTCCACCATTTTACCAGTAAGAACTTCCTTCCGATAGAGCATGGGAGTGCCTATTGTATAAATAGAAGCACAAAAAGAAAAAGAGAAAAGTTTTGTATCAAGTTTGCATAATAATTGGGACAATAAAAGTGTTCTCATTTGTATGGCTAGAAAAATAAATTTACAATAAAGATGACATGAAAGAAACATGAATTAATGGTCAAGTGATAAAGAATGAATATTAGAACTCCAAATCACTCGAGTGTTATTAGAAAAACTCCTAATCACTAACGTTATGTACTCAACTAAGAAACTGTAGAAAAACATCTTGGTATATGTTTGATGTTGAAAAGTCTTCAATGTGATGAGCAAAAAAAAAAAATTAAATAAGAACATACAAAGCATTAATACTTCACTCTTCGGACTACCCAATTGATAAACACAAGTACACGGACCAAAAGCTTACCATTATGAATCTGTGTGTGTGTGTGTGTGTTTCAATTCCTTAACTGCTAGATCATACACAATTTCACAATCCAATCTCAATTTGGATCCTTCTTTTTTCTTTTTTCTTTTTTCGTGATTATACACCAGCCGCCCAAAGAATATTTTCCTCTGCTGAAGTCAACAAAACCAATAACAGATGTCAAATTGGCTAAGTATGGAGAGGTTAGTAATTCACTTTGTAAGATCAATTTAAGTGTCACTTGATTATAGAATTTTTCTAATCTCTTATTTAATTCTCAAACCACTGATTGGGGTCAATTAGTGGTTTAATGATTGCAGTAATGACGTTAAAATATGTTGTTCTTCAGCTGTGGAGCAGCTATGTGAGCATTATGGTTGGAAGGTATAAGATATAGAATGTTTCCTTTTAAATTTGATGTACTAATCTATGCATGATACCACATTACTGTTTTATTTATGTTAAGTTCCCATTTAACCACAAACCTTAAGCTTATAGGTTAGGGCTTAACTATAGTATTTAGGGTCTAACATAATCCCTTACGTGCAAGGCTGGCTTTAATTTGTAGGCTTGTCACATGAATCAAGCAAAAACACAAATGTATACATTTGTATCATATCAGTTTAACTGTATTTGTATTTTTACTTAAATCTTGTACTGAGCTCATAAATTGAGTATGACCTTGCTTGTGATGGACGTGTTAGATCTTAAATAATTTTGTTGGCCCTAACCTGTGAGATTAAAAAATTTAGATTTAGTGGTTACTAAACAATTTAAACACCTTGTGTGCTACAAAACTCAGTTAATGTTATGATGAAGTTTTCAAGACACAGAAAAAAATCTAATTTACACCAGCAGAAAATTATCTTAAATTTTTCTGTCACTATTTCTATGCTGCATAGTGTTTGATATTCATTTCAACAATTGTCTGCTTACTTTTTGAGGCCTTTTATTGGTGAAGGTTATAGAGGTTACTATACCAGAGATAGAAGTGATGCGCTTGGCACATTATGTGACAATTGGATCTGAGTGTAGCACTTCTCTTAGTTCTTATCTACAAAAGCTGTATGTTTATTTCAACCTCAACATTTTCATCACTGTCTTTTTACTTCAATTAATAAACCAGAATTGGTGCTGATATTTCAAACTCATTGAAATAGGAATTTCGCAGAATTAGGATGGGATGCAAGGGTAGCACTTAGCGTCTATGGTGCTTTTAGCGGCAAAGATTATATAAAGGCCCAGAAAATTAGGTAAATCATACCCAAGATTTACTTTATTAAATTGATTTTGCAAATTATATAGGAATTACTGAATATAGTGAGAACGAACTGAAAATAAAACTGAAAAACTCTGCCAACCACAACTAGTAAGGCTGATTCAAATTGCCTTCATAAATAAGTGCTGAAATTTTAAGATGGCTTCACTGAACAATATATTAAAATTTTGAAACCTCAGCACCTCAGTTCAGTAAATTAGTATTCTCCTTATAACTTCTTTTTAGAAAATTCTATACAACTCAGATGATAGTGTGTATTTATCAACGGTGGTCAAGTGGATGGAGATGATTTACTTTATATGCTGGTCTTCAAGCATGTTTTGAAGAGTTGCATATTGTTTTTTTTTTCCTCTTTCCTCCACTACTTCACAATTGTTTTTCTAGTCCCATTTTATTTTCCAAAATTTTGAGAGGTCCGAATATTTTATCAGCTCTTGTATTCACTTTAAAAGAAAACTTCTTTGTGAAGTGTATCCTAGCAACTTTCATTATGACCTCTTAAGTCAGAACTTGGTAACCTTCCTCACTAATACTCTACAGTATTCATTTGTTCAGTTGTTTGGCTTCTATGACATTCCCATTATGATTTAACCTACTCTGCATATCCACAGGAACCGCCAGATGAAGTTTCACAGGAATATATTTGCAAAGGCAGATGTCATTGTTGTTCCTACAACAGGGTAAGCTCTCATTTCCCCATAATGGTTCAGTTCTAAAGTCAAGGCAATCATTTTGAACAAATTTGGGCTTTTTAGCCAATTTTCTAAACATAACAGATAACTTTCCTTCCCTTCTCAAACTTTCGGGCAAAATATTCTTTTTCTGATTTATATGACAGTGTAACCGCATACCCAATTAAGAATGATGTTCTCGAGACCGGTGAACTTGATTACATAAATGGAGGTATGAGACAGATAATCTTGCCTACATTTTAGATTGGTCTCTATATAAGTAGCTGAACATAATACAGTATCATAACGGAATTTGACCATATTATTTCAGCTGCACTTGTCCGGTATCAGATAGCAGGAAATTTTCTAGGATTACCGGCAGTGACTGTTCCGGTACTTGTGATTCCTTTCTTTAGCACGTTATCCCTTGGCGTTATCCCTTGCTAGTGAAAAATGTCTAATATATGTGGTCTTGTATTGACCTAAATTGTTCTCAATAGGTTGGATATGACAAAGCAGGCATGCCTATTGGCATTCAATTTATAGGGAAGCCTTGGTCAGAAGCCACATTAATCCATATAGCAAATGCAATGCAGGTAGATTTTGAACTCAACTGGTTGATATTTACAGATATTGTTGGAACAAAACATATATCTAAGGTTGCTAACATGTAAGCTACTTTGCGTTCAGGCCTTGCGAATCTCGGAGTGTATGAAACCGAAGGTTTTCTATGATTTTTTGAATAAGGAGGAATAAATAGAATCTAGTCCTGAAAATTCCACAAGATATCGTCAAGGTTAATCCATTGCTGGGACTCGTTTTCTTATCATGGTGTTTGTATAATTGTATTTGTCGCAAACATTGTATTTGTACTCATTTATTCAACAAATGTAGAATTTTTCAAAGTGAAACTGAACAAATTGGTTTGTAAAGGTGTTGTCATCACATTGTATTTCTTCATCACATCCACTGCAACATTATTCTCAAAACCTTACTAACGTTCGACTTGTTATTCAAAAATATTTAATACAATCTAAAAACTTAAATTGTATACTTGTAAAAGCAAATTTATCTGAAAATACATTTGATATAATAGTTTAAACTGATTTTAAATGACTTGGTATTACTTTTCAATTTTGACTTTGGATGGAATTGTATTCAAAATTAGTTTCTTGATAAAATTCAAACATCGCCAAGCAGCAAATTATTAATCGATGTGAACAGTAGAAAAAGTTAATCATTTGTCTGCCATTTGATTGGGTGCAAGATGATTCCTCTAAAATAGGAATAGAAAGAAGAAGAAACTGTATGTAAATTTACTTGAACCGTCCAATGCAGCTCCGTGGAAAGAGAGCTTAATAAGCTAGGCAATGTTAAAAAAAAAATACTGTAAAAAAAAGTAAATTTAGTTTATATGTATATTAATATAATAAAAAAAAATTGAAAATATTATACTTTGACATAATTTTGAGGTTTTTTTTGAAGGGTGAGGGTGCATGTGTGAGAAGTTTACCACCGAATCAACTTTATCTGGTAAAAAAAATTAATAAAAAGGGTGTGAAGAAAAAAAGTAAATTTACTTTTAAAAAAATTAATAAAAATGGGTGTGGAGTATTAATGTATTATTTTGGGTGGCAATCGATTCACTATTCCAAAGATGACATTATTTATCTATATATATATATATCAAGGAATATAACATCAAGGGGTGGTGGCGCAGTTGGCTAGCGCGTAGGTCTCATAGCTTCTGAGTGATCCTGAGGTCGAGAGTTCGAGCCTCTCTCACCCCAAAACCTTTTTATTTTTTCCAAGTGTTTGCTGGAAAATAGTCAAGTCCTGGAGAGGTTTTGGTGAAGGTAGCCATATTTAATCCTCTTGAAAAATTTTGACAGTTTCTAACCTACGCAGGCAAAACTTCCTGACCAATGGCAAGTTTCAATAGGACCAAGAAGATAAAAACTAATTGAAATATTTATGTTAGATCCTATTAGTAGTTCTTTGATTCTAGTACTAAAACTCGAGATTAAGAAAAAAAAAAAAAAAAAAGCCTCCTTAAAAAACAAAGATAGAGATTCACTACAATCATCAACTCGTTACTAAGGTAATTTTAAACAAAATAATATGAAATTCATAACTTGGGACCCATCAAACCGATTTAATATTAGATAGATAGGCAAAAGTCTTTGGTATGAATTGGTCTTCCAATAAAACATTGTTTTGTGTGTTATTTCATATAAAATATAAGTGATAGAGAAACAAATCACAAGATCTGAGTAGTCGAAGACTATGTTTGGTATTGCTTCTACTTGATAAATAATCACTTATTTTTCAAGTTTTGAGCACATAAATGTTTGATAAACTTTTCAAAAATTGATTATTTTACAATTTGCTCCTATGATAAGCAGTTTTGGAAAAGTTAGTTGAGAGTTGCTTTTCAAAGCTGATTATAGGGGAAGCTGGCTTCTTGTCATTAAAATGTCTATAACATCCCTATTATTTTAATATAAAGACAATAGTACCCTTCTATTTAATTGTGATAATTTTTTTAATTAATAATATTTAAAAAAACTGAAATTAAGAAATTAAAAAATAATATTTTTTTAAGAACCAGTGGCCACCACCGTTGACGGAGGCTGGAGTACAATCGGCCACTGCTGACAACGTCGAAAACGGAGGAGGAAGCTGATCCTCCTCCGCCAGTGGAGGAGGCAAACCGATTTCGTCTGTTAAATTACTATATGCTTATAGTACCCATTCGCGATTGAAATCGCAAATCCTATCCGCGAGATTCTGTTGTCATTCAGTCTCGATTCCGTCAAGCCAGAGATGTCAGTTCGGCGATGAAGGAGGATGAGGAGGAAGCCTCCTCCATTTCGCGATGATTCCGAGACGAAATCTCTCTATACTTTCTGTTCGGTGATGGAGACGATGTAATGGCGACGCTCTCGACGGCGAGGGATGAAAGATAACGATCTCTTGATGTCGGCGACGAACTGGAGACGGTGGTGGATTCAGAGCTTAAGTTGTAGAGATTCCGTTAATGAATGTTGAGTGAGTGGGTTGAGTTGGTCGAGTTGACTTAGCAACTTAGTGGTGAGAAGAGTGAGTTGACTCGGTTACTTCGTATTAAATGAACGAGTTGACTCAGTAAAATATTTTCTTTAAATTATATATATATATATATATATATATATATATATATATATATATACACACACACACACACACACACACTATGCTTTATATTTGCATTTTAAATTAAAATAAAAAATAATTATAAAAAAACTATTTCAATAATATATTACATTTTAACAAATATGTCTATTTTAGTCATTTCTCATAATCAATTAAAATTTACCAAACACTTTTTTCTTGTTTTTTTTCTTAAGTTGATTATTTATAAAGTCAGTTTACTTAACACCTGTAAACTTATCTCGTAAGTTGATTATTCCTTAAGTTAAGCTAAAAGCAGATTATTTCAAAAGCAAACAATCTCAAACATAGCCGAAGAAACGTACCTTGCCACAAACAGGACAAGTTGCACTACTCTCTATCCATTCAAATATACAGCTAAGGTGGAAACGGTGAGAACATTCCATAATTGTCCTCGGATTCTCAGAGGTGTACTCTATTATAACATGCACAATCCCAATTAATCTAGATATTATTTCATCAATATCACAGCTGCTAAATATATGTAGTTTTGAAGAAATTACTTCAACTTAATGATACTTAGTGCTTATGTAGTTTTGAAGAAACTATGCTACGTTTCCTCAAGCCCAATTAATCTAGATATTATTTCATCAACAAACAATGATGATGCTTATTGTACCTGTTTTTTTTTCTTCTAATTAGCCAATTAAGAATTCTCAGATGTACTAGTACTAGTAAGTGCATCAAAGATGCAGTAATCGATTCTCTCGAGAGGCCACAATTACCGCGAGCAAATATATTTATGACGAGGAATACATTTTTTGCTATGCTACTAATATGATATGTGCATATTATGTGCAGGGGTTCTCATGCAAACAACGGTTATGCAAGTGGTTCCATGCATTAAGAGACAAGGCAAGACGTAGTCAAGCAATCAAGCATGAATTACTCAAGTTTGCTAGCTGTTAGTTAACAGAGCATTAGTGGGTTCCGTTAAATAAGCTAGTTTCAGGTTATGGTTGTTTTTCAACACCTTATGCTGCACCACTTTAGATGGTTTCCTTTTTATTTGGAATTATTGTTTTAGTTGTTGGCTTGTATCAGATTATATAAATAGTTTGAAACATTGAAATAAAGTTATCGATTTCAAAGACAAATTATCTCATCTGCTTCATTCTTTTCTACTCCAAAGGCAATAACAAAGGCCACTAAAACCTTAACTAACTTATTCCCCTAACCATGAGCAACGGTGCCACTCACTACCACTAAGGCCACTAATACTACTAATGCATAAATTAAAGGAAACAATGATAAGTTGTTTGCAATAATGTAAAGGATAATGGGCAGTGGGTTAATAATGCACGTATCATTCTCTCCTACTCAAATTATCCTTATCCGCAAGGATAAAATCAGGATATGTTCTGAAATGATATTTTGGGAGTTGGTTTTGCGGAATCTGGTTCAAATTATGCTTCGTTGGTAGTAGAGTAGTCTGAATGGGTGAATTCACTCCAAGAGAAGGGTCCATTGAATCTAGTAAGCTATTTGTGCCATTGGAGGGCAATTATTTTAATATGCGAGGATGCAAGTTGTACTCGGTGGGTTGGTGCAATATTTTGAAATTCAAAAAATTGTTATACAAGGTAATTCCAACCAGTGAGGTTGTCACCAGAGAATTTCGGGAAGTGGAGTTTGATGTGGGAAGAGGAAACTGTGGAAGGGTTGTGATGGCTTGAAGAAGATGGAGCACTGAAAGCAAATGGGTTCATGTCACTTGAATCAGGTACATGAGTTTGAGTTTAGGTTTGAGAGACTCGCAAGGCTTACAATTTAGTCAAAACGGTTTGAAAGGTGCTATGGATTTGGTTGAGGTTATTGTTTAGGTGATCAAAGCTAGATTCATGACGGATTATAATTTCATAAACTCTGTTACGGAACTGGGTGTCCATGATTAGAACCGCGCTCTGATACCAAATGTTGTGTATTTTCCAGTTAAGGAAATTACAATAAGAATTTAGGAGGGTATTTTAGACCTGCAATACAGAAGAAGAAATTAAAGAGGAGAACATAGCAAGTAACATGAGGAGACAAATTGTCATATAATTTCTTCATATCCATTCTTGTTAAATCATTGGCTATTTATAAGCCAAATTACAAGACAACTCACCAACGTGAGTGGTGCAAAAACAAAGGCAATATCAAAGGCCACTAAAATCTTAACTAACTTATTCCCCTAACCATGAGCAACGATGCCACTCACTGCCAGTAAGGCCACCGGTGCTACTAATGCATAAATTAAAGGAAACAATAGGACTTTGTTTGCAATAATGTAAAGGATAATGGGTAGTGGGTCAATAATGCTCGTATCATTCCCTCTTTTTCAAATTATCCTTGTCCGTAAGGATAAAATCGGGATATGTTCTGAAAGGATATTTTGGGAGTTGGTTTTGCGGAATCTGGTTCATACTTTGATTCATCGGCAGTAGAGTAGTCTGAATAGGTGAATTCATCCCAAGAGAAAGGTCCATTAAATATAGTAAGCCATTTGTGTCATTGAAGGGCAATTCCTTCAAGATGCGAGGATGCAAGTTATACTCGGTGGGTTGGTGCAATATTTTGAAATTCAAAATATTGTTCAACCAGGTAATTCCAACCAGTGGGGTTGTCACCAGAGAATTTCGGGAAGTGGAGTTTGATGTGGGAAGAGAAAACTGTGGAAGGGTTGTGATGGCTCGAAGAAAATGGAACACTGAAAGCAAATGGGTTCATGTCACTTGAATCGGGTACGTGAGTTTGGGTTTGGGTTTGACTTGCAAGGCTTACAGTTCAGTCAAAACGGTTTGAAGGGTGCTATGGATTTGGTTGAGGTTGTTGTTTAGGTGATCAAGGCTAAATTCATGATGGATTAGAATTTCGTAAACTCTGTTATGGAACTTGGTGTCCATGATCAGACAAATTATCGATTTAAAAGACAAGTTATCGATTATGCTTCATTCTTTTCTGTTATTCTCCTCTTCTTTCACAAATTAAACTTATCATAATACTTGCTCTGCTATTCTGCTTCGGGCCGAGCATACTTTATTTAAAAAACCATAAATAGTAAATAAAAAAATAAAAGAACAAGTATGGCTACTCCTCGACAAAAGATCCACACCCAAGTTCCATAGTTTTAGGTACGCTATCCCGATCATGATTTTATTACCTCCAGAGGAAAGGGTCCTTACCTTTTGGGCCAGTTGTGGGCGGGGAGGGATTCAAACCCCCGATATCGTGATTCGTACCCACGTGCTCTAATCCTCTAAGCTACAGATCCTGCCCCGTCTCCATTGGATCTGCCTTACAAAAAGTTATGTCGAACTTCACTCCATATAACTGCTCTATGCATAACATCACTGGTTTGTTTTGAAAAATTGGCACTACATCAGCCCAATCTTGCTCTGAAGCAATTTGGAGTAATATGCATTAATAAAAAAAGGCTGCATAAACTTCCGTAAGTGAAAAAGTAAAAGAGATGGTCTCGGGCTGGAAACAAGAAGTCTGATGATGTGAATTGGGTAGAGAGGAAATATCATATACAGTTTGTAAATAGCTGGGAGAAAAGAATAGATGGAATTGTTGTAGAGTTTCAAGCAGTTCAAGATGTTGCACTACATGATCAGCAATCTCTTGCAGAGTTTAAAGCATATGAATATGTTAAACTACATGATCAACAATCTTCTTGAGCAGCTCATGATGTTGTTCCTCCTCATCAATCTTAAAACATATTGAAATCCCTAAGAAGATTGTCCTATACACCCCTTGCAGCGAAACAAACCATGAGTACAAATATTTTCTTTGATGGAATCATATATATGTTGTTTGTATTGCTCAAAAACAATCTGGTTCGAATCTACAAGAGACAGAAAAAACAATAAACATAAAACATCACGTTAGGGAAATCGAGGCCCGTGTTTCACACGGTGTCCTTAAGATAATTTCACAGGCTAACACCGTATGTGTATGGTGATTGTCTCCCATGATACAACGATTTAAACAGTAGATGTGTAGAACACAAACCGCTCTCAGGGAACTCAAATTGAATTCAAACTTACCAAGATACGAAGAACAGAAGAACTAAGAAAATAACAATATTTTCTCTTAATTTCGTGATTTCCAGAATAATCTAATTAGGAAAATAGACTAGGGTTTAAATAGAAAACCTAATCAGTAGGATTGATTTTGGAAATACTTAATTACTACTGTTGTAATGATAAAGGAAAATAATTAAGGAATAATCTTCAAAAAGATATATTCATAATTAAACACTGATTCTGATTACTTAGTGATCAAATAAGTATCATAATCCAAAAAGAAAATCAACTCCTTCCTTAATCTAATTAATTTCCATAACCCAAAATGGAAATTAACTATTTCGTTAGTCAACTTTTCCTTATCATTTAAACCGTCGAACTTAGGGAAAAATAAATTGAATTAATTCTTTCCTAATCAATAAAATATTGATTTAGGAAAAAAGAAATTTAAAATAGTAGCAAAAAGTCGATTGTACTCTCATGGTCCAATCGGTGCAGCATTCGTGTACGCAGGACGCGCCTGCACACATGTTTATAAGCTACTATCACATAACCACATATATTCCACATATAAGTGTTTTTCCCAACCAATGTGGGATGCACATTTTTCCCTACACAATGGGCAAGGTCAATTTCTCATTCACCCATTAATTATTTTGTGAGTTTGAGTATACCATTTCGAAGCTCTCACGGAGGAGAATTCGAATATACTTTGATCTTTCATTTTTATGGAATCAATCATACCCAAATAATACTCTCAAAATATGTGTTCATCACAAAATTTCCAACAATCCCCCACATGAATGAAATTGACCTAGGAGACACGAGAGGTGACTTTTGGTAAGTTCAAACGGTCGAAACCTGCATATGATAGGTAGGTGTTACCCTTTGAACCTTCCATCGTAAATGTATGCTTACTTTACTAGCTGATCAGTAGATATGATATCCTTGAATTGTTCTTCCGTTTATGTAAATGATAGCGTACCTCACACAGGCATCTTCCAGACCCAATTTGGTTCTCATTGTTATGTTCATTTTGGCCATGAACATGCGCTTGGTTCTGTGAGAGTCGCTGGAGAATATAGCCCTTCATTATTCTCTTTTAAAAGCGGCCCCACTTCTCTCTCACATAGGTGATTTCTTAATTAAGAGCAACCCGTATTACTCTGCTCAGATTTCCATAGCTTGGAATTCTGACACATAAGAATCATTGAAAACATAGTTTAACCTTTTCCCTATGGGCATCACTGTTTTATCATAGGAATGGACTGGAGGGTAACCCCCACAGTGATCCAACTAAGTCTTACAACTTGGTTGTCCCATTGAACCTAGATCTTTGGATCTCCAGATCTCCAGTCAACTAGGTTGGGTTTCCATTGTATTGATTTTCATTTCATGGGCTTTAGTCTCATTCCCCTCGATGATATCTCAACTAATTCTCTATTTAACCCTTTGGTTAGCGGATCAGCAATGTTATCTTTTGACTTTACATAGTCAATAGAGATAACTCCAGTTGAGAGTAGCTGTCTAATAGTATTATGTCTTCGACGTATATATCTAGACTTTCCATTATACATGCTGCTCTGTGCTCTTTCTATTGTTGATTGACTATCACAGTGGATGCAAATCGCTGACACAGGCTTTGGCCATCTTGGAATATCCTATAAGAATTGGCGTAACCATTCAGCCTCCTCAACACATTTATCTAAAGCAATAAACTCAGATTCTATGGTGGATCTGGCTATACATGTTTGTTAGGAGGATTTCCAGGATACAACCGCACCTCCTAGTGTGAACACATACCCACTAGTAGATTTAGAATCTTTCATATCAGATATCCAATTTGCATCAGTGTATCCTTATAGGACAGCATGATTTCTGGTATAATGCAGTCCATAATTACGAGTGAATCGTAAGTACCTCGGTACTCTTACTATTTCTTTCCAGTGATCGGTTCCTGGATTACTCGTGTAACTGCTTAATTTGCTGACTGCATAAGCAATGTCTGGTCTTGTACAACTTATTAAGTACATCAGACTTCCTATCACTATAGAATATTTGAGTTGAGAGACACTCTCACCCTTATTCTTTGATAGGTGTAGATTTGTATCTACTGGTGTTCTGAAAATTCCAGAATCATTTTGTTGAATTTCTCAAGAATCATGTCAACATAGTGTGACTGACTGAGAATGAATCCGTTTGATGTCCTTGAGATTTTCGTTTCCAACATTACATCAGTCGGTACCCATATCTTTCATATGAAATCTTGATTTCAACATATCCTTGGTAGATTTTATCATCACTGCCAACAATGAGCATGTCATCAACATAAAGGCACAAAATGACATAGTCATATCCTGTGTCACATTCGTTGATTTTAAATCTATTTGATGTCATAACATTGTCAAATTTCTCATGCCATTGTTTTGGTGTTTGCTTTAGACCATATAAGGACTTCACCAATTTACAGACTTTCTTTCCTTGTTCTGGAGCGGAAAAACCCTCAGGTTGTTCCATGTAGATCTCTTCATCTAGATCTCCATTTAAGAAAGTTGTTTTCACATCCATTTGATGTACTTTAAGATTTCGCAAAGCTGCGATTGCAAGTATCATCCTAATGGAGGTTATTCTCATCACAGGAGAATACGTATCAAAGTAATCTAGGTCTTCTCGTTGATTGTAACCTTTAATTACAAGTCTGGCCTTATACTTATCAATTGATCCATCTGTTTTCATTTTTCTCTTGAAAATCCATTTGGACCCTAGCGGTTTACATCCCGGAGGAAGATCCACTAACTCCCAAGTATGATTTTGAAGAATGGAATCAACTTCGCTCTTAATAGCCTCTTTCCACAAGAGTCCATCTAAAGAGCTCACCGCTTGCTTCATCATTGGATTTACATGGAAATACATGTTCAAAGAACGATGCATTTCTAGATTCCATTATCTTGTTTTTGTGTATATCTGGGATGTTAGATTTATACACCAAAAAAATCGATAAGCACTACTATTATGTGCATATCCAATAAAAATGTAATCAACGGTTTTCGGACATATTTTCACCTTCTTAGGTGTAGGAACGGCAACTTTGGCAAGACACCCTCACATTCGTAAGAATTTATATGAAGACTTTATTCCTTTCCATAATTCATATGAGGTTTTGTCTTCTTTCTTTCGGGGTACCTTATTTAAAAGGTAATTGCTAGACAATATAGCTTCACCCCACATATTCTGAGGCAATCCAGAACTTATTAGCATTGCATTCTCCATTTCAAGGAATGATTTTCTTGTTCAGCAATTCTGTTTTGCTGTTCGCTTCTCAGTGATATCAGCCACCTAAAAGGTTTCACTTGGGGTCATCCCTTCGACATGAATCTCATGTATAATCACTTGAAGCTCTTAGAGTCCGCCTTCTTGTAATCAAGAAACCGGCCCACAACAAACCTTTTAGATCCAATATACTCAGCCTTGTGTGTCCGGTCTAACGACTCCCACAGTTCTTTGACTGGTTTCGCTATACAGCTATACAGCGAGTCTGGCTGTCCGTTCAGTATGGTTTTTTTTTTTCGCACAGAAAATCCAAAGCATTCCATACCTAAACATCTCGCTCTTAACCACTATTGGGTTTACGAGCATCTCCAGTCAAGAATCTGGCTAGATTCAGTATGGTCAAATAGAACAACATCTTTTGCTGCCACCACTAAAAGTTCCCGTGACTCACATACTGGCTCATCACCGGATCTGCCATGTTTCTCACGAATGAGTTGATGGCCAGAGTCGAAGTTACACATGTGGCCCCACAATAGGCACAACTCCCACAAGCACTAAATTAACATCTGGAGTGTCTAGTCCGACAATTGGATTAGCACTAGGAGTCTCAAGTGGAACACTAGCGTTCACGTTTGATTTATCCGCCATAATATCAGGAGGAGATCAACTGAATTAATTTGGAAATTAATTCTCATTAAAATTGGCAATATTAAAGTCAAATCGGTTTTGTTTTGAATTCAAAATTTAATATTTCGATTAACCCGGAATTAATAGAAATAAATCATCATTAAATTGATAATTACAATTTTGAAGTTCACAAGAATTGATTCTGACAATAATCACCATTTTAAACTTACATATCTAACTCGTCACCACTGTTGGCCTTAGGAGCCTCATCAGTTAACAATCTCACAAGATTCAATGTGGTCAGTTAGAACAACATCTTTTGTTGCCATCTTTTGAAATTTAGATCACTGAATTTCTCTGGTTTCTCCATATGGTTCATCAGAACCGAAACCGGAAACACAAATGAATTCAACGTCGGGGTATTCATTTGACCCACAAAAGGGTTCACTTTTGGGTCGGTCAACTGACCCACAATTGGGTTGACCACCTAAGTCTCTTGAGCCACGCTCGAGTTCACAATTGATTTTGCAGTCATCTTACACAGACATGCCAAACCAAATATTTTAGAACCACTAATATATATCACAAGGATATGTGTATATATATATATATATATATATATATATAACAATATATCAAATATTGATATATCAAAACTAGTATGTTAATATATATCAAATATAATATCTAAACACCTCAATCAGTATGTATACCACTATTTATATAAATATAACTAATATATCCGACAAAGATATATCACACACCGATGTAATATTGTTTATCAATGCTGGTATCAAATAATACCATGCACTAAACATCGGTATATCCGCTTATATTCAACACTGATAAGGCAAAACCAATGTTAATATATATCCATTGTATACACCGACATATCTAACAGTGATATCAATCGGTATACACCAATACATCAGATATTTATATAAAGTATTAAACACTATTTTAGCACTTCAAATAAAATATTCGTATCTATATATAAGTGCTGCACTTGGTGTCGGATTGTATATAACAATATAACCAATTTATTCCAATTGATATCTAACACTTATATCAAACAATAATACTGACTTTAGTTCACCAAACTTTGTATTTTTAGTTCCACAAATATCAGTACAACACACTGATATATCAACCAACCTTGTATGTTAAAATATGTATCAATAACATATATATATATATATATATATATATATATATATATATATATATATATATAGCACATACAGATTAATAAATACAATGATATGAAAATCAATGTCATTAATAAACATATATATATATATATATACACACTCGTATATTATATAAACTTATATATATACTCGTATATTATATAAACTGGTATGTACCAGATCATATTATATAAACATATAATTTTTTTACCGGTTGTTCTAGATATAGATCGACTACAATTCTATATCTCTGAAATATCAAATATTTACACACTCGTGTGTACAATCGATATACTCTTAGAATCACGAAAATATCATATAATATATATGACAGTACCGATATCGAATATCGGATATCAAGTAAGTGAATCAAAATCGATTCCATATTTCACAATTGAAATCACAATCAGTGTCTGGTATCAGACCCGATTACACAATTGAAATGACACGTGATTTCTAAATCAGTGTCTGTTAATAGACCCGATTTTCCAATAATTTAAATCAGATAATAATTTGAAATTAGTGTCTCGAAACAGACCCAATTTCCACAGATTAATATATTATTAACCTAATACAGTGATGTTTACAAAACAAGTCTGTCGCGATCCGTAGGAAAACAGAAACCGAACCAGAAGGTTTTAAAAGAAATTAAAAATGTGAGAAGAAATTTAAAAATGAAGATTGTCTTAAGATTGTTGTTTGTATTGCTCAAAAACAATCTGGTTCGAATCTGCAAGAGACAGAAAAAACAATAAACATAAAACATCACGTTAAGGAAATCGAGGCCCGTGTTTCACACGGTGTCCTTAAGACAATTTCGCCAGCTAACACCGTATGTGTATGGCGATTGTCTCCCAGGATACAACGATTTAAACAGTGGATGTGTAGAACACAAACCACTCTCAGCGAACTCAAATTGAATTCAAACTTACCAAGATACGAAGAACAGAAGAACTAAGAAAATAACAATATTTTCTCTTAATTTCGTGATTTCCAGAATAATCTAACGAGGAAAATAGACTAGGGTTTAAATAGAAAACCTAATCAGTAGGATTGATTTTGGAAATACTTAATTATTACAGTTGTAATGATAAAGGAAAATAATTAAGGAATAATTTTCAAAAAGATATATTCATAATTAAACACCGATTCTGATTACTTAGTGATCAAGTAAGTATCAGAATCCAAAAAGAAAATTAAATCCTTCCTTAATCTAATTAATTTCCATAACCCAAAACAGAAATTAACTATTTCGTTAGTCAAATTTTCCTTATCATTTAAACCGTCTAACTTAGGGAAAAATAAATTGAATTAACTATTTCCTAATCAATAAAATGTTGATTTAGGAAAAAGAAATTTAAAATGGTAGCAAAAAGTTGATTGTACTTTCACGGTCCAATCGGTGCAGTATTTGTGTACGCAGGACGCGCCCACACACATGTTTATATGCTACTATCACATAACCACCTATATACCACATATAAGTGTTTTTTCCAACCAATGTGGGATGCACATTTTTCCCTACACAATGGGCTCACCTTGAGACTCAATTTCTCATTCACCCATTAATTACTTTGTGAGTTTGAGTATACCATTTCGAAGCTCTCACGAAGGATAATTCGAATATACTTTGATCTTCCATTTTTATGGAATCAATCATACCCAAATAATACTCTCAAAATATGTGTTCATCACAAAATTTCCAACAATATATATATATATATATATATATATATATAAATTTTTTGTTATTTTTGTTTTCTAAATGATTTTGATAATGAAGCTGGTGCGGAAGGGGCGGATGTAGAAGGAGCGGTGGCATCTTTCGGTAGAACTAAGCAGAAAAGGTCTGATGTTTTGGATAAGTTTTGACAAGTTGGAGGTAAGCTTTAGAAGAATTATATATCTACTGTTGTTATGTAGTTTATGTTCCTTTTTCTCACTGTTTAAACTGTGGGACATTTGGCTCAGAGACATGTTCCAACTTCCAACTGACTCTTTTGGCGAGAAATCATTTTGTGTTGTCTCATGTACCTTGATGATAATAATATATATATATATATATATATATATATTTTATTTTATGCCAAGAGCTTGATGATAAGAATTGTTAGATCCAGTGAATAAAAACAAGAAGCTTCTTATTCTCGATGTAAATAGGATCCTTGTAGATATAGTTGGTCCTCCTTCTTAATTCTTATGAAGGTGGTAAAAATAGAAATTTTAGGTACTATTTTATAATTAAAATGTTTGAATTTGGTCATCTTATCATATATCAATAAGTCTAACTAAATAACGTATAATGTGAATCTCACATTCTACTTTCAGTATTTGTGAATTGTGAGGCACCACTGCAAAAAGTTTATACAGTTTTGTCTTGAGAAGTTTATCATTGAAATTTGGCCATCCAGACAAATGTATTCTTCCATATATCTATGATTTATTTTAGTTTTTCCTCCTTTTATAAATATCCATAAGAATGTATTTGCATCTTAATGTCTTGCAGACGTAATTTATATCCAATACTCACATTTCTTATGGAGGATCTTAAAAAACGTTTTAAGTTTACTTGTGTAAGTCATTTTTTTAATTTGATGGATTTAAACGTTACCATTTGATTAAAAAAAATAACACTTTTTATTGATATTTATTGAAAAACAGAATACTAGCATGTTAAGACTTTAGTCTTAAGGGCTGGGCTTAATACTTATTCTAAAATTACAATTCTGACCCGATCCGGTGTGTAAAGTAACTAGGCACAATCAAAGTCTGAACCCAAAATCCGATAGGTTTGAGAATTTCGGGTCGTGCTGGTCTGTCCAGGCCTTTTGACACCTTTAGTTAGAAAGTGGTAGTTGCCATCATCTTTTAGAGAAAGTGATAAAAAAAAAAATGCAAATCAACTATTAAAGGAAGGACTAGAGAGTAGAGATGAGCTTTTCGGATGTCGCCATACAAGCAAGTGCTCTTCAACTTTTCGATTTTCGTATTTTTTCCTTTTTCCTTTGTATGGTTTGAGAAAGTTGTAAACTATGCATGTACATGAAGTAAAAACATGGCCGGAAAACCAAACTCTGGAGGAAGAGGAATGGCTTCCGTAAAATCAATCTCCTTATAACTGCTCAATAATTATGTCATTGTGATGAAGAATCTTATGTAATTTTAGCCTCCTTTTATTAACTCTGGAGTATAAACTATGTTCTACATCATAGTTTATTTTACTATATGGAAAAAAAATACTATATATGGTACCCAATTGATTTCTCATCGTCTCAGAACCGATGGATACGTAGCTCAGATTGATTTCAACACTATACACCATCTAACCGAAGTTTTCCATTACCAAAACATATACATGGTCTAGAAGTACCTCTAAGATATTAAAAATCCATTTTACTGCAGCTCAATGCTCTTTGCTTATATTCGAGAGAAACCGACTGACATACTTCCAAATCATTGCATCAATGTTTTTGCAATGAGGCAAGAACTGAGAGATGAACACGGTATTCCGTATATGACTTTTTCTGTCACCCCAATTCATACACATACACCCCTTATTTCCAATCCAAGATCACCATTTTTCCTTTTTCACTTACGGAGCCACTTTTTATTAATCCATAATTTTCCAAATTGCTTCGGGGCAAGATTAGGCTGATACAACACCAATTTTTCAGAACAAACCAATGATGTTCTATATGGAGACATTACCTTTTTTGTAAGACTTCCATTTAATCTACACCATCAAATTATAAAGGGAAAAGAACAAAAATTTAAAGAAAGTAAAACCAAGAAAAAGAAATTAAAAACAAAAAATCTTACATTTTTTGTTTTAAAACATTTAGAGCAGCTATGTAAGTCTTTAAAGGGAGTTCTCTGAAACTGAGTGGTTGTAAACTGTTTGGCAAACAACCACCCAGTTTCACAGACGTCATAGGATAAAAATCTTCTGGTATGGTATTAGAATCTTCAAGAGACTTGGAATGCACTCCAAATCAAACAGCTGTAAAAAAAATTAACAGCAAAAATGAAATAACCATAGCTTAGAAAAAGACTCAAATAAAAATAAATGTAAATTATTCTTATAATAAAAACAAATGGTTCTCCACCAAATAAAATATATGTAACTCATCTAAGTCGTCCATTAGAGACAAACAATGAGTGGAAAAGAGTATAGAACAAATAAAATATATGCACACATGCTGTTTAAATTCTTCCTGAGTTTTCATCTAAAACCATTCGTTTATTTTCTGTACATAAAGTTCTGAATTAAATACTTTATGGTAAGAACAGAACCAAAACTATCAATGCCATGAGAGAGAACGGGATGCGAATTTTTGCTAAGAAACAGCTTTTTCCTGGCTTGAATGGTACCGATACTAAGGTATGCACTCACTATTTGACTAGTAAACAACATACAGTGTGTTAGAATAGATTCATAGTTTCATACTGATGTTTGATGCTAAAAGTCTTAGTGGTGCTCCAGCATTTTGTGACATTTATTGATAATCACTCTAGAACGTTATGGACCTATTAGCTGAAAATAAAAGACCAACTTCAAAATCTTTCATGTTGCTGTTGAGAGGGAAACCGCACAATTCTTAACAGAATCTGATGTATGCTCTCTCATGCAAAGCTACCAAAGTCATTTTGAGTAGATGCAATGAGAACTGTTGTTGATTCTCCAGCATTTGTACATGTTCCTAGAGATGAGAGATCCAATCTTGACAGTAGGACCATGCAGTGTGTCTTCCATGAAGAATTTGGCTTGGCTACAAATTGTGGGATCCGGGTGACAGAAAAGTAATCAGAAACAGAGATGTGGTTTTCTTTAAAGACCAAACCATTGAAGACTTTGATAAGCCAGAAAAGCCAAAACCTGTCATCACGTATTCCTCCACCTCTAGCTCTAATGCATGTTGATGGCGTGGGAGATATTCAAAGAGATCATTATGATGCCAATGATACTCCTCCAGATCTTACAGATAATCAGGTTGTCATTGAGACTCAGTTGAGAAGATCTACAAGAGAGAGAGAGAGACAAGGTATTCCACACGAGAGTATGTGATGTTAACTAATAGGGAAGACACAACATTTTTTTACGTAAGTCTCATAGCTTCAGTTCGAGCCTCTCTCAAGAGTCAAGTCTCACCCCAACATTTTTATTTTTTCCAAAATCATCTTTTATATATTTTTTTTCAGTCCAACTACTTTCTGATATTGAATTCCATTGAAAATGGGACTCTTCTAGTATCTACTTCCTCCTCTAACTCCATATTCTTATTCTTTAACCTCTAATCCATTTCTTTGCTTTTTGGACAAAAAGGTTTATAGCCAAGTATATTAAAACAAAAATAAATCACAAAGTAGTCATCCCCTTCAACATTGAAAACCATGTCCTATAAATGTTTCTTCCAAATTGTATTATTGCGTGAATAAAAATAATACTATGAAATTCAGTTTTTTGCAATTTCTGTTCTTACCAGGCAATATGTATTGTACAAACCTGATGCAGATCAGTTTTGGTAGTAACTATAAATTGGCCTGCTTTACAGTGAAAAACTCAACCAACCTATTTTACTTCAATCACTCTTCATATCCTTACTGATTTTCATTGTAAATCCTCTTCTTATTTTGCTAACTCTAGAACCTAGTTCGGCTTCTTTTCGAGGTAATAATAGGTTTCAAGGCGATGCTGACTCCGGTTCGTTGACATTCTTTGAAGAACTTACTCAGTCGGCGAGTAATTTTGAAGATTCGTAATCTCTATTTGACAAAACACAAATCACTAGAATGCAAATTCCATTGTTCTCCATTTTTGGAACTCTGTAAACCATCTCCAGTCAGGTCCAACGGCTTGTCAGAGTCAATCAGGAAATCATCCAGTGTAGCAAGTGATCTCAACTGCTGCCCAAGCGAAGCAATTGTTTTCTGGCACTCTGCGAATTTAATGGCAGCCCCGGCAAGTTCCTTCTCCTGCAATAATCAAACATATTTAAGACCATTCTCCAATGATTGAAAAAGTACAATGATATATAGAAAATTTATTATTTACTGTACAAAATAAATTCCGTACTGGCTTTATCATGTCAAAAATCCCATGCCAACAATCCCAATGGGAATAAATTCTCTATTCGCCTAACATGAGAGAGAGATTTTTACTTTCTAGTTGCACAGAAATGTTAAGCATCTCATATTAACTTTCATGCATGTGAACAAGAATATATGATAAACATATTCAGACAAGTAGTAATTCGGTCGCTCATAAAAGAAAACTGAAAAGAAATCAATGAGCAGGTCTGTACTAATGTAGCTCATCATTAAACCAAAAACAGAAAAAAGAAAACAAAATACACATCGAGAATTATAATGGCAAGAACTTAAGGATCATGGAGATCCTACTAGCATAGTCTGTCATGCAGAATGCCCAGCCAATTTGGGATAATATAGTTCCGGCACTCTTTTTTTTTAATTTCGTCATCCTAAAGAAAGGTATTGATATTGCACCACTTTCAACATTTATCTTTAGACGTACACAATTTTAAAAAAAAAAATTCACCTTCTAGCATACATATACACACACACATGGATAAAATATAAAGCATACAAAAAGGTTTGTTTCCAGGTCAAATTAATAAAAGTCCAGAAACCAATACTGTAATTTGATTTATGTACTCACAGTTCATCCCATGTTTTAGCAAGGAGCCAAGGACGGCTTTTAAGGAATAGTTGGACCAGATTCTGGACCATCTTCCTATTCCTGAAGTCCTTTTTAGGTGAGTTGGCCTATTCACTGAGTTTTTATCTTTTGTCTTCAAGACTTGAAGAACACGTTGTCTTTTCAAAGTCCAAACCTGGTATGTTGCTTTTTCCTCAATTTTGAGGAACATTAAATTTTTATTTCATATCAAGATTATCAAAGATCCTTCATTTCTCTCTGAACACTCTCTGCTATGTGTTCACTCTCTCACTAGTGTCTTCAAATTTTATTTTATTTTTAGAAAAATAAAACCCATTAAATGCCCATTTTCGGGTGTTACTTGATAGAACGAAAATAGCCCAAAATTGATCAGGACAGCTAAAAGCACCCATAGTAAAAGGTGTGGCACAGTGACAGGGTCCTCCCCATTGCACTTTGCTCACCAGTGCAAGAAATGTCAGTTGTTTGTGACTTTGTTCTGTAATATAATGGAACCAATAACCTTACTGGCTTATAGTAATATTTCACCTCAAATAGGTGATGCATCCGCAGGGCTACATCATATTCAAGCCTAAAAAACTTACTAATTTGTTAACGATATGACCTAGGTCACTTGTGCTACACTTTCTAACTGCACTTCCTTTACCTCCCTTTAGACATGAAAGTGGCCATTTACTTCTGGCCATTAGAATTCTGTAAGTCATTTATAAAAGATATTAGAATTCTGTAAGTCATTTATAAAAGATATTAGAATTCTGAAAATCGTTTATAAAGGGTATTAGAATTCTGTGAGTCTTTATAAAAAATATTAGAATTCTGAAAGTCGTTTATAAAGGGTATTAGAATTCTGAAAGTCGTTTCTAAGAGATATCCTGCTATAAGTTGTTCTCGGATATCTCAATTTCCACGGCACCATAAACATTATTGCTGTTTTTTTTCTAAATATGGTATGAGAAAACTGTTATTGTGCATACTGATATGATAGCATCTAGAGCTTGCAACCAAACAGATATTTGCTCATTTATTTTGTTACTCGATTATCATTTGTGCATTTGACAAAAATTATATCATCGACTTTATGTTATGGAACAAAAAAACTGACCTGCTTGATCTTCAACTCTCCATTAGAGTTTGACAAACGCTGGAGATTGGCCTCATGCTGGAGCTTAGCTTCATGTTTCATTTTTGAGAGCTCGTCTTTTAATTTCTGACAGACAGTAAAATTTTTGTCCGACAAGGTGCGCTCCTTTTCAACCTCTTCTTCTAAGGAAGCAACTTTTGCACGCAAAGTTTTCATCTGTGCTTCAAGAACTCTAAGTTGGGACTCTGCGACTTCTTTTTTTTCATTTGCAATCTTTACTTCTTCCTCCAAAGCTTGCCTTGATTTTTTTGCAAGAGCTAACTGTGTTTTCATCTCTGCTTCAACAATTCTGAGTTGTGACACTGCCACTTCTTTTGCTGCATTTGCTGCCTTCATTTCTACTTCCACAGCTTGCTTTGAATCATTTGCAAGAGCCAATTGAGTTTTCAGCTCTACCAACTTCTGCTCAGAATACTTTACCCAATTTTGCAATGTCTCAAGCTGCTTCTCGGATTCAGCCAAAGCCGTCTCTAGTTCCGCTTTATTGGTTTCCGTCTTTTCTAACTTCTCCTTCAGTTCAGCATTCATGTGAACCATAATTTCAAGTTTATCTTTTATTGAGCTCTCACCGGCATTCTGTTGATCAGATACCGATCCCACCTTGGGGCTTCTACTTTCAGTATTCGGCAATGCTGCAAGCTTTTCCATTTCAAGAAAATCATCCATGAGGTTGATTTCTACTGAAGGAACCATATAATTTCTTCCTAACGCCTTCTCATTCTTAAATTGATCAGGTTCTGTGACTACAGCAGATGTCCATGAGTCAGAACGGCTTGGCTCACATTCATTTGTCTCCAAGCCGCTCATCTTGTTTGTATCATTTTCAACTGCTTGTAGCCTCTCTCCAATATCTGACTGACTATCAGTGAAAGATTCTACATAAATTGAGGAGGCGGTGAAAGACTTGTGATCACTCATAGGGGATGCTTTACGAGCCACAGCTTTTAACCTGCGGCACTCAGCTTCAAGCTTAGCTAACTTCTTAACACTCTCTAAATGTTGTTTGCTGGCTGTTTCGGCTGCTTGGGTGCTTAGATCCCTCTCAATGATCCTAATCTCTAGTTCCTCTATCCGAGAAAGGAGCTCAAGTTTAAGGGCTGAATTTTCTTTCTCTGCTGCCTTGAGCTTTGAGTTAAGGTCTAGACCAACTGAAGCAGCAGCCTCAGTTTTGGCAGTTTGAAGTTGTTTCTGGAGATCAACCAACTGGTTCTCAAGCTCAGACTTTGTAGATTCCCATTTGCGAGTTTTCTTGGTGACAGCTTCTTGGATCTTCTGTTCTTGCTCTTCTCTTGCTTGCCGAAGCTGTCTCACACATTCCTTGAGTGCTCCATCAAGATGACCAACTCGATCTTCTAGTGCTGAATTCTTCTGACAAGCAGCCTCAAGTTGTTGTTTTAAAGTAGACACTTCATTTTCGGCCTTCTCCCAGCCTTATATTTGAAATGGAAAACAAAAACAATCTAAGTACCCTCTTATGACATCAATTCAATGGCATTCTTATTTGTGACGAAAATAAAGAAGATGTAAGCACAAAAGCATTGTCTACACTACACACATGGAACAAAACCTCCGGTCCACAAACAGAGAGTTTATTTAACCTATTATAGAAAATAAAAACATAATAAACATGCTTATCTAATTATTTATTTAAGAATAAAGAAAATCCTGGAAGTATTGACAGATGAACAAAATGATTTTCTTTTTCTTTTTCTGCCTTTCAGCTGAACAAGAATACCATAAGGTGGCAATTCGCAGGAACTGACATAAATTAAAATGTTATAATTCAATGAACATTAGCCCCTGAAAAGAATTGACATCAAGGTAAACCAAAGAATTTCAATCTCCACATGATTACTATATATCAAGATTCATGAGTAGCTTTCAGGACAAGGTTATAGAAAATTCGTGAACATTTTCTCTACAATCAAAAGTAATTTTCCAAATAATTCTGTGGTTTGAGTAAACAAAATCCATTTCTACAGATACAAGTCATCAGTAGAACTTATTTCATAAAAATAAAAGCATACACTATACATATATGAACATGAAAACACCATCATCCATGCATGTTATTTCTAAAATTTATTTCTGGATAACTTTGAACGTTAGGCTGACCCCAATTTTGGTTCTTCAACTTGTAACGCATATTTATTCAAATGTACAAAAATCAAGCAGCAGCAGACTTTCTAATTGAATTTGCAAACAACAAGGCAAGAAAAATATATATTCATACCTGATACAGCTTCTTCAGCAACTTTCGCGTGCTGCTTCACCAGGTCTTCCTTGGCACTAATGTTTAAAAGAGCAGCAGACAGTTTCTCTTCTAGAGTCTTCACATTATCACTGGCTTCTTCATCAGCAGTTACAGCTTTTGATGTGACCTCAGGAGACTGAGAACTATGAGTTGGATAAGCCTGTGCCACAAAGAACTATCTGATTTTATCTAACCAAAACTAATCACAAAGACACGTATGGAGAAAAAGACATGCTATAGCCTATAGGAAATACATCAGTGTACAAGAAGCACTTGAGGCAAAGCAACACATATTGGTGGTCTATATGGGTATCACCACCATTTTACACAACACAAATGGCCTTCTAATAAGACAACCATCAATAAAAGTTAATCATAAAGAGACTCAGAACACTCAGCAAAAATGTGCAATTGATCCACTGTGCACTTTACAACAAATGATGGGAGCAAGAGATGCACCAACCGCACAAATTCCCTTTCGTTTACTTGTAATAAGGTTACCACTAGAAATATCTACTGGAAAGGTGCAGTCTTCAGTCTCCAATTCCATACTAACAGATTATCGCAGGCAGGAATGAATCCCTGAATGTGGCCTTTAAGTAATCAATGAGAATCAGCACAGACACGCAGATGTGACACGACAGAGACGATAAGGAGTTAAAAAGATGTAACATAAAATGTTAATTAATTTAATCAAGCTTTGTCCACATGAATTCAATTTCTATGATTTTATCCTTCTGTTGAGTGAGAGCCTCTAATTTCAAGTGTCATACATTGCATTTGATCCGATAAGCCTCTAATATACACATGACAACTATTACACGAACAAAAATGACAAAATATGGATGAAAATTATTTCTCAGATAGAATTAGCTGACCTGATCATCAGAGAATCTTTCAGAGAGAGAAGAAATCGATCCTGAACTCTCGGTTTCACCAGGAC
This sequence comes from Dipteronia sinensis, assembly GCA_033220585.1. NCBI lineage: Eukaryota > Viridiplantae > Streptophyta > Magnoliopsida > Sapindales > Sapindaceae > Dipteronia > Dipteronia sinensis. Next base: position 23,126,528 of record CM065640.1, on the reverse strand, counting down.
TCTTCTCTGAAGATTTTCTTCTCCAAAGCCAACTACGACGGTCCATCTATTAATCTCTCTTGCTAATCACACTCGTCTTCTTCATTAAACGAAATCGAAAATTCATTCTCAACCTAGACTGTTAGTGACTTACTGTAAAGTCTTCGCTTACAATTTACTTCGCAACCAGTAGTCCAATCTTCTTCCAAAGCCGTCAAATTTGCTTCAATTTCAAATACGAAATCTCTAACAACGACTCATCAACCTCTCATACTTGTCACCAAACCAATCCCCCAAATATCACGCCATACGATAAGAGAGAGGACCACAACAATACCCAACAATAACCCCACAAATGAAATTAATGCTAAATACACATCACCAATTTCAGACCAAAATATCTCCAAACAGAAACAATATTCTTTTTTTTTCTTTTTCTTTTTTTTGCAGAGATCTGACAATATTATTTTTTATTTTTATTTTTCCAGATTGTTCAAATATTGGTTTTTAGCTGTTTATGAAGATATTAAAATAATTATAATGAGTGGAAATTAGGTGTAATGTGCATGGTGTAGGCCCACGTGGACGCCAAATATTCAAAGGATTTTTTGTTTTTTGTTTTTTTTTTTAATGATTTTTCAAATGGAGATTGCGTTATTCCCGCCCAATATTCTCGGATTTTCTAATACTTCCAACGCCTATTCAATCAATTCACTGTTGTATGTTGAAAAATAAAATTATTCTTGTCTCTTTTTAAGAAAAAAAAATGTGTTATTCTTGTATGATAATTTGGGTGATGACAAGGAATTATTAAAAACCAAAAGTTAAAAACAAGGAATTATTAAAATCCAGAAGTTAAAAACAAGTAATTATTAATTAAAAAAAACAGTGAATTATTATTTCCAAAAAATAAACAAGGAATTACACAAAATCCCCGAAGATTGTCTTTTTACATACAAAGGTAATGACTCATAAGTCACATTTACAATATGTTTGGTTTGATGAAATAGAAGAGAAAGGAAATAAAATAATTTGAATGGATTTCTAATATCTTGTTTAGATTGTTAAATGAGAGAAAAAGGAAATGAAAAGTAAGGAAATTGAAGGAAAATGAGGAAAAAATTTCTTCTTGTTTCACAAAATTTGGTTTCCATCCAAATTTGGGAGGAAAATGAGGAAAAAGAATCCAGAATTAATGATTTTTTCAATATCCCAAAACTAACCATATTAATATTGGGTATTCATATTGTTGAAAGAAGTGTATTTTCGTAAATAGAATAAAATAAATTCATTTATTCTCTCCTTCAAATAAAATTGGTTTCCTTTCCTTTCCTTTCTTTTATATTTATAACAATTCAAACAACAATCATTAAAAACATTTTCATTTCCTTTCATTTCCTCATTTACCTTTCTTTTCATTTCCTTTCTCTCATATTCCACCAATCCAAACATAGTGGATTTGAATTAACGTTAATGGGTGTGAACCTAAATGGGGATGACCGATAAGTCACAAGGGAATAGCTCGTTTCCGGTTTGCAACCGGATGTTCCATAATTCTTTATAAATAAAAAAATTAATAATGAAAAATTTAATAAAAATATATAAAACTTAAAAAAAATAAGTATAATAATAATAATTGTTTAACAAAATTAAATAATTATATTTTTTTCACATAATTTTGAAATTTTGACTTGTAACCACTTTCACGGCTTTGGTAACCATTCTTACGGCTTTGATATCCATTCTTACGGTCTTGGTAACCATTTTACGGTTTTTAAAATTTTGACTTGTAACTACTTTCACGTCTTTGGTAACCACTTTTATGACTCTAATAACCATTTTTACGGTCTTGATAACCATTTTTACGGTCTTGGTAACCATTTTACGATTTTTAAAATTTTGACTTGTAACCACTTTCACAGCTTTGGTAACCACTTTCACGTTTTGATAACCACTTTTACGGCTTTGGTAACTATTTTTACGGCATTGGTAACCATTTTACGATTTTAGAAATATTTACTTGTAACTACTTTCACGGCTTTCGTAACCACTTTTACGGCTCTAGTAACCATTTTTACGGTCTTAGTAGCCATTTTACGATTTTTAAAATTTTGACTTGTGACCACTTTTACGGCTCTGGTAACCACTTTTTATGGCTCTGGTAACCATTTTTACGGCATTGGTAACCAATTTACAATTTTTGAAATTTTGACTTGTAATCACTTTTACAGCTTTGGTAACCATTTTTACGGCATTAGTAACCATTTTATGATTTTTGAAATTTTGACTAGTAACAACTTTCACGGCTTTGGTAACCACTTTTACGGCTTTGGTAACCATTTTTACGGACTTAGTAACTATTTTACGATTTTTGAAATTTTGATTTTTGACTTGTAACCACTTTCACGGCTTTTGTTACCACTTGTACGGCTCCGGTAACTATTTTTACAAATTTGGTAACCATTTCACGTTTTTTTTTTGAAAATTTGACTTATAACTATTTTCACAGGTTTGGCAACTACTTTTACGGAAATTGCAAACTATGTGACGGAAATGGTCATTCGTACGAAAAATCACCCTGGTAACCACTCATTTCGTCACGCTCTACCCTAATGACCATCTATTTTAATTTTATAAATAGAATTAATAAATAGAAAGTTAAAAAAAAAAAATCTTGACAACATTTAATTAAAACAAAAAAAAAAATTCTTTTTTTTTATCTCCAACCTTCCATCATTGGTAATGGATGGTTGGAGATTAAACATTCAAAAAACGAAATTAAAAGAGGACAAATTTTTTTAATACAATTATGATGGACAATTGAATATCGGATTTGTTTTTCAAACTAGTTTACAATTTTTATTTTTATTTTTTAATTTTGGCTAGAAACTTTTTTAACTTGTTTTTTTTTCTATTGATTAATTTTATTTACAAAATTAAAATGGGTGACCATTAGAGTAGCATCTAACCAATTGGGTGATCACTAGGGTAATTTTCCTTACAAATGGTCATTTCCGCTACATTGTTTGCAATGATCATTTTGAACCAAATTTCTCATCTAATAATCATTTTGATAGTTCTTGACCAAATAGGTTGCCACTAGGGTAATTATCCCTTCATTATTTTTTTTAAACTTATATAATACAATACATATAGATTTTTATAATATCATTTTTTATTCTAAGTATATATATATATATATATATCTATATATATATATATATATATCTCAATTTTATGTTATCAAACTTTCATAAACTAAAATCACATCCAACATTTGTATATACGGTCTAATACGAAATATCACAAAATGTGAGATTGTATATGAATAATACAATCTAGTGCAATACACTCTAGTGCAATACAATCAAATTCAACATAATCCAATAAAATCAAATGTTATATCATTGTAAAGTAGTATTCGTTGTGTTCAAATATTAATCAATTGTGAAGGTAATCTTATAACGTTTAGAACTATAATTATTATATCCCCTAACGTTTATTCCTGGTTATATCCCTAGGTATAAATTGGTGTATTCACTTTGTATATATTCTAAAATATACATCAAACTACGGTTAATTTTCCTAATTATTGTTTGAAACAATAACTATGTTAATATTTGTACAATAAGTGATAAACAACCTAAGATTAAAATTAATATTCATTATTTGAATACATATTTTTTGGTTTAAATAAATAAACATTTAACACAACTACTATTGTTTTTTTTATTGAAGTATTACAATACATTTGGGTATACCAATAAGTGTAACGGGTATACCACCGGACAAACCTCATATTGTCAACTACTATTGTTTATTCAAGTATACAATTATTCATGTAGCACTTTACAAGAAATATAATTCAATGAAAATTGATTTTTCTTTTGAACTATTGCAATAATTCAGGATTAGGGAATAGAGCATGACTCGAAGTCACAATTTTTTGGATGTAGGTGTTAGAGGCTTATCACCGTGAGAACCTCATTATGTCAATGAAATTTAATTTCACACTTGTATTGTTTTATATTATATAAAAAGTTTTTTTTTTTAATGAAAATTGATTTTTCTTTTGAACTATTGCAATAATTCAGGATTAGGGAATAGAGCATGACTCGAAGTCACAATCTTTTGGATGTAGGTGTTAGAGGCTTATCACCGTGAGAACCTCATTATGTCAATGAAATTTAATTTCACACTTGTATTGTTTAATATTATATAAAAAGTTTTTTTTTAAAAAAAAACATTATATAAAAAGTGATCGCTTCACCCGCAACATGGTTTTTTTCATTTTTTTTTCTTTTTCAAATGAGATTTTTTAGTTGGCAATTAATGCAAGTTCTTGGATCCATTTTAAAATGATCCAATGGACCAAATAATTTACTATTCATCCCTAGGTAATAAAGGGATTTTTCATTCCCTGCATAGTAGTCTTATCTGAACCTAAGGTCACCTGAGGTCAAGATTGAAGTCTCTCTCTCTCTCTCTCTCTCTCTCTCTCTCTCTCTCTCTCTCTCTCTCTCTCTCTCTATATATATATATATATATATATATATTATACACTGATCTCATAGGGACCCCCCCCCCTCCCACTCCGCCTAATATAAAGGGCGGATTTACCAAAATAAATGGGGTTGGGGTGGGTTTGTGGCCGATTCCTATGCCTCGTTTTAGAAAGGCAGTTGGTTTAAGATTTGTTGTCCCTGCCCTAACTCAGTCCCAACCCCGCTTATTAATTATTTATTTTGTTATTCGGGAACAACATACTACGGTGCTCAACATAATGGCAACAAATAGTTCATGGGGTGCTTGTCTATACAAAAATTAATATATTAGAGAGAGAAAGATCTTCGCCAAGATTCAATCTTGATTGTTTTTTGGTGAGAAATTGTATGTTTATCCCATAGCAATACTATAAGATTACCTAAGAGTAATATGAGAAACATCATTGATTAAAATTTCTCAATTTCCAAAGATTAACTAAACGATGCAATCATGGATGAGAAGTGACTGTCACATACATCCATAATCACTCTAATACGGTAACAACAAAAAATTAAGTCTTAAAAAAAACAACAAAAACAACAACATAAAGAGCTAATTAAACTAAAAAACATAAGTTTTTTTTTAAAAAAATACAACAGAAATGCAGCTTTGCAACCATACAGGCCCTGACTTGTTTCCCAGCATCCATGGTTATTATACTCTTATTAAAAGTATTCTTTACATAGTCATTTAGCTTTAACCTTTCATCTAGGTTTAAGCTCAATGATGCAAGAATCTGACCCTTCCATTCCTCTCCAAAGGTTTCCTTAAACTGAAATGGTTGAAGGGTTTTTTTTTTTTTTTATCTATGAGTTATCGGCCTTTTATCCTGAGAGCTTCCTTAGCGGCTTTGTTCTTGTCATCCGTAATATCGTGTCGACACTTAAGTTGGGCATGCCGATTGGTATATTATGCCTCGTTTGTGTTTGCCCAAAGCTTGCCAACTACAACTAATTCATTTGCAAGTTTTTCGAAATTTTATTTTGTCTGGTCAAATTTTTTAAAAAGTGTTACATACTCTTGAAATAGTTTAGGTTTAGTGGTAGACATGGTTAATTTGAAGAGCAAGCTTGAGCTTTTTCTTTTTAATTTATAGGATGAAACCATGCAATTTTTATTTTATCATCATGATAGAAAAGTGATTGGAAAGATTGTTTCACAACTTGTGAGTTGTGACCTTGTAACAAAGTAGAGTAATTTCATAGAATTTTACTTTTTATTTTTATTAACTAATCAATTTAGTTTAGCAATATATATTTAATATAAATAATCACTATAAAGATTATTTGTTTCGTTTATATAATCAATTGAATAACTAACTATGCATTGTGTTCAGTATACTAATTACTTTTTATCTCATAATAATTCATACAATAATAAAATAAAATAAATCCAATAGAACTTTTATCTACAAGGAAAGATAAGGAGCTTGCGACAATGAAAATCCACTAGTATTATTACGACCTTAGATATTGACATTAGTTGTTCCTGTTATGTTGTGCAATATTTAGAAGAACCATGTATTCATTACTTATCATGTAATTATACATTTCTCTCTTTAATTATCATATGGCAGAAATCGGTTTCTTTTGAAAGAATAGGGTTTTGCGATATAGTTTATTTTTTATTTATTGTTTATAAGTATGATGTTACTTTATGTCTGATTAACTGTGATTCATGTTTTTTTATGTCTTCGGTGACTATTACTCATAAGCCCTAATAATCAAAATTAACAGAAGTATAATAGATCAGAAAATTGAGAAAAAATTTTATGATGGTCATAACATTGTATATATCGCATGACCATTACGTTTTGAATCAGAGTCATTTATTTTCAAATTTATGATGGTGTGACAATCAGGTAAATGTATAAATTTCGAAGACTTTAGTTATAAAATTTTTGAATTGTTTATTTTACTTAGAATTATAACATTTCTTTCCTTTTTAGGCAAAAAAATTGATGTCACTATCCAACCTTCTTCCATATTCTATGATGCTTTACAACAGTTTATACACAATATGAATATGGATGATCTCCCTCAAGTTATAAAAGCTCTTAACAATGTTCTTAGAATATCAGTAGGCCTTTTACATATTTATCATGTTTCGTAAACGTTTTTGGGTAATAGTGTTTTTAATGGTATGCTTTTAGTGGTAGTTTTGAGTAAATGAAATGATTAAATTACGTTATGGAAACTTTTGTACGTAGGTACATTGCTTTTGGGAAGTCACACTTCTTCTCGGATGAACCGAGACTCAAGGTTTCACTAGGAAATAGCATAGTCTAATATTGATTTTTTTTTTCAACGTGTGATTTGATGAAATTCAAAGCATTGTTATTACTAACAACATGAAATTTATTTTGACCCTCCAGTGCAACGAGGTATTTTGTTGGTGGTCGATCCATTTAGAGTTCCTTATCAAAGATCCATACATTAAAGTCTATCAAGACTTTATACACCATGGATGTTTTAGGTTAGCATAATCAATTGCTTATCTATTTATTATTGAACATAATTTCATAAATAATGTAAAAAATTTAATAAACATTATAATAGTCGTGCTAATCGTGTCAAAAAAATGGTGACCTAGATGACTTCCATAGTTATTTGGTTTGCGGCAAATGCTCTTTGAGTATTTATAGAAATAAGAATGAAAAGAGTGTCAGAGAGTTGTGATGTATGAATATCATTTTAATAATATAAGGAGTCGAACAAATTTCAACGCACATTTGGAAAAGCTAACTATCAAAGTTGCCCTAAGAATTTGTTACATTTTTCAATAAAAAATATATTTAAATGATAATCTTGAGTAAATTGGTAAAATAAATTTGGTCAGTTCTTATCACATCCATACCCTTTTTATTTCCTTAGCAATCGATCCATAGAACTAAAAAACAATTTCTACATATGTAGAGTCATGTATTTCTTCATCATACTATTTTTTCATTGAAAATACATGCATATGAGAGTTGCTTTATTAGTTACTTGAAGAGCATCTCAAGCTTCTTTAGCGGCTTCTAGAGTTTGGATATAGTTGAATTGGTGAGTATCCACACCACCAAATATGACATTCGCTGTCTGATGATGCCACCTAGCCAAATCAAACTCATTAGTAGATCATTCACTTTTAGGCTTAGGAACTACTGACCCATCCCAAGCATCTTGTCTGGAGGGAAGTAACTCTCTTCAACAATCATACATGCTCTCTCATTGATGGAGTGTATATACGCCTTCATTAGGAGTTTTCAAAAACCATAGTTGTAACCCTTAAGTAGAGGTGACCTAGTGTTATAGGCATATTCGGTCATCTTATCCTCTAAAATAACTATGACTCCAAAACTTAGTAATTTGTCGTGAATGTATCTCGGATCTCATTACTTGCCTTATAACGATTCTCTCTAATACCAATTGAAATATACAAGGACAGTTAAATTGCTAAAAGCTAACCTAGAGGTGGGTGAATAGGTTTTAAACCTCTTTTCAATGCCTTGAAACAAACATAAGTTTGTCCCTCTAGATAACTTGTACCACAACACATTTAATCATGAAAGTATATATAGACTATTGAAATCATATTCAATAAAGCATGTCGATCAAAGTCTATAACTTGCAAGTGAAGATATCTTAATAAAACATAAATCAATGCAAACTTGTATATATATATATATATATATATATATATATATATATATATATTAATCTCCAATATTCACAAATACAAGTGTATGAATAACTATATATAAATATATCAACTATTAACAAATACAAGAGATATGTAAAAATTAATCTAAAAGTATGTTTGCTTCTCTTTCCTTACAACAATCTTGTTTACAAGAAAATGTAGATTTGATAAAACAAAATACAACAATCACATAAACACAAATATATGAGAGTAAGGGATAAAAACATTTGACACTTCATTTTTACGAGGTAAACATTCGAAGAGGAAACATCTACGGGTTGAACCATTCAACCACCTCCGAGCAACACCATCGTTCACTAGTTAGATAAAAGTATACCATCAAAGCGACCATTCCGCTTAATTGTCTACTTCCTATTGAATATCTCTTCTATCCTCCATCGGGCCTTGTACTAGTAAAAAACTTACCGGGATTCAACTTAGAAGTCGCATGCCTCTAATTGAGTTCTCATGCTCCACTTACGGATCCGCGTGATCCTAGTTAAGACTCTTTTGCTCAAGCTAGAACCACATGTTCCAACAATAGACTTTATGCCTTTGCAAAGCTTCCAAATGTGATCAAATGTATGCTAATGCAAACATATGCAACATAAAATATATGATTAAGATATCCTATGGAAACTAGAAATATGCTTTATGTACACAATGTATATTTTTCTAGTTTATAATCCAAACAATTGTCATCGCACAAAATGATGCAAATCACATATGAAATGTATGGATTATGTACACTTCATGAAGAATTAGAAATAGACATGAACGTTCACAAATAATATTTTATAGTTCTTTATGCATGAACAAAAACCTAGAAAATGCAATCCAACCAAATCACACTTAAATCCTAGATTCTATTCATGCAAACTAAAGCTTGAAATATAACATATTCATTAAGCACATGTTCAAATCTTTAGAACTAAAACCAAACATGTTAGAATACAAAATATGTTCAATTAAGTTTCTCTAGCAAATATTTAGAGAACATATTCACAAAATAATCAATTAAATTTCATAGGCTTTAAATATGAAATTAAATGTATTAAACTTAAATATATTCAACTAAAAGATCCTAGCATATGTAAAGGCTATCAATCAACCTGATAAATTCAATTAACACTCAAATAGCCCTAGAATATAAGTTAGTCACAATACAACACACAAACATGTGAAGTTTTAGATTTAACAAAACTTAAATCACATTTAAGTCTCTAATTAGATAAATCTAGCTTATAATTGAAGTTCTATCTTCAAACAAAATTTGTTCAAGTCACATACACTAAAATATGAAGAAGACCTAAGGTATTTGAACATTTTAAAGCTTAGTAGTCAAAATATACGTAAATACCTTGTAAAGTATGCGCAGCCACAGAAATGGTGTTAGACATCAAAATTACTTGAAAATTTTGCTTTCAATCACTTGGAGAAGATAGAAGACTTCAATACGAATCTCTTACTTTTTGAATCACTCAATTTGGTTGAGAAATGAGTGAGTTATGATGTTAAAAGAAATTTGGAGGGAAGATGACATGGCGTGGAGGGGGCTACGGGAGAAGGTATGTGGAACGCCACATAGGCAACCCGTGGAGGCCACACGCCTCCACAGGAAGGAAGGGTTGTGGCTTGTGCCACACCTCTCTTCCCTCACTCACCTCTCACGTTCTTCGACCGTATTTCAGCATCCGAACTCCGATTTGAATCCATTTTTGGATTACGAATCGAAACTCTCTCACGGACATGGACGTCTATGAAACTTCAACCATAAACTTGGAATTCAACTTGATACACAAGGACGAAAACCATGTACGATAAACACACGAAAAGTTTCATAAAATCAAACTCGGAACTCGAAAACTTATGAATGAGTAATTGAAACAATTGGAACTCAATAAGGAACAATATGAGAACATATTCAAGTCCGATATCAATAAAATATAAACAAACAAACACAAATACACAAAAGTATGCCATTTCATAGAAATAGTCCTAAAACATGCAATTTCATAAAAATGTTAATATAAATCTAATGCATGTGCATACAACAATTATGTGTGTATGTGTTATACCAATTGAACACAACGAAGTAGGGACACATATGAATGAAATGTGTATGTGTGTCTAAACTCTTTGCAAGAGGAATAAGGTATATATATATATATATATATATATACCTTTAATATGCAACAAAACTTGTTTCTCTTGAAGACTTCTCTTGGCTTGATGGGTTGTCATTCTTCTTAGAAGCTTTAGTTAAACATAAACCTAGACAACTAATCAATACAAATGATATGTCGTTTTGATATGACACTTATGCCAACATGACTCAAAAACCTAACAATGTTAATACTTAAAAAAGAATAGAAAATTAGATAAGGAGGAAGAAACAATAGGAAGACAAATTGGTGCATAATATTCCTTGTTTATTCAAATACTGTTTCTAGCTATTTATAGGCTACAAACAGTTAACAACATATACATCCACTAATACAAACAGTTAACAAATTATGGAATAAAGGAAATAATAGGAAGTGGTGTTGAACTAATGCAACCCATTAATCATGAACACGGTGCCACTAAGACCACAATCTATAAACCTAACTTATTCAACCTAACAAACCTAACTACTAATCTAACTGAGTCTTATCCTTGCTTGCATGGTTCCGGCACATACCATTCCTCCCCTCTCAAATTATCCTTGTCCGCAAGGATAAAATAGGGATATGTTCTGAAAAGATATTTTGGAAATTGGTTTGACGGAAGTTAGTTCGTCGATAGTGAAGTAGGTTGAATGTGGAGAATCTTCTATCATAAGAGTTGAGACCGCTGACAACTATAACCAGTCACAAATTTCTCCTTACTGTAGTAACACAATTCTCTCTCATTGCGTTCTCTAACCTCTTGGCTGGTGACTCGTTTGAACAAAACTTGAGATGGTTGACTTGGTTTACGGGTTGATTGAGGACCTAAAAGCCCGACATCATGATTTGGTGAAGACATATGGGATAGTGTGGGCACTTGAGGATGAATATAGGTATTTGTTTGGGTATTGACGTATTTATCTACTGAATTCTCGTTATGGGCAACACACTGAGATTGTAGTTCAGTTAAGATTGTTCGTAAAACTACATTGACCCGAGTGAAACAAGATTCATGTCGAGTCAGAATTTTGATGACCTCATTACCGAATTCAGTGTCCATGGAAGGGAAGAGCTCTGATACCACTTGGTATGTTCAAACTAGAAAATAGAAGAGAAAATTAGATAAGGAGGAAGAAACAACAGGAAGACAAATTGGTCTTTAATATTCGTTGTTTATTCAAATACTGTTTCTGACTATTTATAGGCAAACAGTTAAAAAAACAGGAAATAAAGGAAGTAATGGGAAGTCGTGTTACACTGATGCAACCCACTAAAGATGAACATGGTGCCACAAAGACCACAATCTATTAACCTAACTTATTCAACCTAACAAACCTAATTACTACAGTAGAACCCTAGTAAATTAATCTCCTATAAATTAATATCCTTTTGAAATTAATAAAAAATCTGGGTCCCGACTTGGACCGGTGTAAAAAATTAATAAACATCTCTATCATATTATTTGTTATTGGTATAGTTTGGAGAGATAACAAGTCAGCATAAGCATCGTGTTACATGGGGACAACCAGTGACGTGTCAACAAATGTCAACTAAATTGAATCAACATAAAATGATCAGAAAATAACCCTACAATACTGATCAGAGTTAGAATACCCGACCAAGGTAATTAGATTGATCGGGTTATCAAAACAACAATCGGGGGAAACCTGAATGATCTGGTATAATTACTTGATCAGGTGAAGATCCCTGGTCGGGGGTAAAAGAGATCTGATCAGGTTTGTAAGACGGCTGGCTAAGCGACACGTGGACAATGTCTAGATACGTTCAGATGCTTAGCATGTTGATAACATTATTACGACTCAAATACGTAAAGAAGAATCCTCTTCAAATAAGGTTGCAAGAAGCATACTTTGATAAGGAAACAGATTTCCTTATGAATTATCAGAACTCAAAACAGGCAAAGTCCTGATGCGATTGGAACGACTCCAACAAGTCAGAGATTTATTAAATCACTGTCACCTTTCTTTTACTTGTACAAAAAGAATTAGGGTTTATGCATGTATAAATAGACCTTAAAAATAACCAACAGGGGTTAACGAATCATTAGATATTCAAAAGAGCAAGTAAGGTTGAGTGTGTAAGTCATATTATTCATAGTGAATTTTCCTTCTCGTCGTTGCCGGCAATCGTGGTTTTTTCTCTTTCTGGTTTTCCATGTAAAAACTTGCTTGCGTGATTTATTTTATTTCTTCTTGATTTGATTATATAATTGCAAATTCTACATACCTTGTGTGACGTGTGATTGAATTTACATAATCCAAAAATCACCGTCAACAATTGGCGCTAGAAGGAGGGGGTGTGAACCTTCGAAGGCTTGTGAAGCAGTAACATGGCAAATAATAGGGACGGAAGCCGGTCCCCGCATGAAATTGGTACTCCCCGTGATACTGACGATACTTGTATAGTAAACATCGGAGGGGACCCATTTTTCAGAACTCCACCTTCCATCAGACAAGATGTAACCACCTCCGAAAATACCTTCCCAACATCTCCCCAGACACATTCAGGGAAGTTCAGGAATCCCTACGGAGAGTCATCGAGGACGCCGCTAAACAGAGGATCAATATAACAGCTACTGCAAATTTGACCTCACCATTCCAGTTATCTACACCAGCGGTGGCACAGGACCCCAGGATACGATCTGAGATAGTAATCCCAACTCCCGTTGCTTTGTAGAAAACTGGTAAGAATAAGGTGAATCTCCATGAAAAGAGGGAGCGATCTCAAAAAGGCCACGATCGACAAGATTACCAAGATCACAGGAGGAGTGCAGACCAAGCCAGCCAAAGAAGAAGGCAGCACAGTCTGCATGATGATGTTACAATAGGTCACAGACGGGAAATGAATTATGACCGGGGCAATAGGTATGACATGTAGGGAAAAATACGAAAACGCAGCGAAAGCGAGACTAAAAACGAATTTAGTATAGTTTAAAAATTTTCCAATATTTGAACCTTAACCCTTTAATTAATTAAACATACATATATTCAAAAGATATCATACCTCTTGTCGTGTGATCCGATTGACTTAGCGTCGATGGTAATCCGCAAGATCTTCCAATCCGATCACGAACGTGAATCACCTAGGAGCTTGGTCTCCCTATTCTTTGAATTGCATACCTGAGAATGGCAAAACGAAATCTTCTTTCCTGATCGTTAATCACTAAAACTCCAAGAGCCTAGAAAGATCGTTCCGGTCACTTTTAAATTCACAATCGTTATGATTGAAACTCGCGTGAACCTAAATCGAAAGTGTGCACAAAACATTTTTATGTAAAGGCTTGCAAGTACACTATCGAATTTAGAACTATCTTTCTCTCTTCCTCTTGGCCGAATTTTCACTATGTTCTAGAGTTGGAATTTTTTTTATTCAAAAGCTAGAGAATAAAAAATTCTTTCTCTAAAAAAAAACTTCTTTTTTCTTCCTATCACTATTAATTCCGAAATTAATAATATATATAGGTATACAAATCCTTTCCTAAAGAGGATTTACTTGGTGGGCAAGAATCTTATCTCTAGGTGGATTTGCTTGGTGACAAAGAATCATTTTTCAAAAAAAGATTTCTTTTCCACACCAAGACTCCTAATCCAACTCAAATAAAGTATTTGTGATTATATTAAAGACTTCCTTATTTGATTAGAAAAATAAATTCTTTATTTATCTACTTACCAAATTAAGTCTTTTATATTTATTATACTACTATAATAGAGTACTACTAGGAAACATAATTCCTAGTCAGAAATTTTTTTTGATTTTTAATTAAATAATTAATTAATCAATTAATTAATTTTCATTTAATTAAACAATAAAATAAAATAATATTTTAGGCTATTATTATAGCCTTGCCGCCCACACTCAAAAAATATAGGCCAAATATTATTTTTTTATTTTATTTAATCCATTCAGGCTTTAAATAAAAGCCCACATGTGAACCATACACATTCTTACTAAAAGAAACAAGCCCACATGCCTCTCATTAATATATTACTATAATTTGAGCAGCCCATTAAATAAATAATGTGCAAATTATATTCTTAATATATTAAATACAATTCTAGATGGACCCATAAATTAGTCTGGTAGAATATATCAAGTGATCCATGCAAGTCCGTGTGGATTGAGGATCTTGGCGGACAATCTAAATTTAAGCTTCAATAGACATAACCTAATCACAATCAACAAATGATTCACTTAGGTCCGATCTATTAATTTTAGCTCATTCCACTAAAGAGCTAAAATTGAACTTTTAAATAAAGATAGAATAAGAAGATGTTTCTCATTCATACCCTAGAAAATCTTATTGGAGATAGTGTATCCTCGTGAATAATATCAGTAATCGCTAAGAGCTCATAGACCGCCTATAGCTCTCCTAGTTACCATATTTACTCATATGACCACATTTTGAACTTGGATATTTTGACTTGTCCAGAAGCCATGTTTTCAATAGACATTATCGAAAACTCAACGTTGAGATTTAATAACAAATACCTCAAAATATCCATATGATAATATTATACTCTCATTCAATAAATTGAGCCACGATGTCCATATCTATAAATGAAGTCCTCTATCAATTAACAAATGAATACCACCAAACTATCGAGGATAGACTATGCTATATAATCGTACCCATTGATAGCTCAAATGATAACACTTGCAATCATAAGTCCTTCATTTATCTCAGGATTAAGATAGACTCTCCGATTGTCCTCATAATGAAAAGATTTGTATCTACTGAAGGTTCTAGATAAAATATTTCATTGTGATCCTGTTCAATGCACCCAGTGCACTAGATTCTTTTACTCGAAGACCCTTTCGATAATTTTAGACTCATCATAACTCATTTGATCCCACTTAAATGCCAGCAAAAAAATTCTACAACTTTATTAAGATAAAGGTGCCCAACCTTTAACTTAAGTTGTGAACGTTTATTCAAGACTAACTAAAGAATTGTGTCTACCTCATACATATCCAGATGTACGAACAATTCTTCCTTTCTCATAGTCTTTTGACCTTATGATTATTTACTTTGACAATTATCATTATAAATGCTATAAGATTTTGTAAAACCAGAAATCACTTTATTAATATGAAAAGATTGTCAATTACAATATTACACTCTTGCTATTGAGCATAATCATAACATGACGGGCATAGGAGGGGATCTCGTTCACCTTCAACGGACAGAGAGGAACCCCTAAGGAGGCACAAAGAGACAACTCCCACTCCCAGATATAATATTCGAGACACCCAAGTTACGGGGACGAGCTTCAAAAGACCCTTATGGTCTCATTATCCGGCAAAAGTTTGATGAGCGAGATGAACCAGAAGGAGAACGAGAAGTTCTGCTAAGAAGGATAGAAGCGTTGGAACGGAGACAAGGGCCAGGGAACCTGTTGATCGGTAATTCCGGCAGTCCATTCACTGCACCCATAAGACATGCCCGTTTCTTAGAAAAATTCTAAATGCCGCATGTGGAACAATTTAAGGCCAACACCGACCCTCAGGAGCACGTCAGAAGGTATCAAAGTGCAATGGCATAGTATGATTACGATGATGCCCTCATGTACTGAATGTTCCCTCAGACATATAGGGGATCAGAGGTCCAGATGGTTAGGTGGCCTTGCAAGCAGATCGGTTGGGAACTTCGAGGAATTGATACAGGCCTTCACCAGGCAGTTCATGGGAAATATCCAATGGATGAAGTCGATATCCGTCCTCTCAACCCTAAAGCAAAGAAAGGATGAGAAGTTAAAAGACTACCTTGCCCGGTTTTCATAAGAAGTCTCTGAAGTGCAGGACCCTAATGACGATGCAGTTGTGACTGCATTTGTCAACAGCTTGCAACACAACCAATTGTCACTCAGTCTAAGACAGAAGGGACCAATCACCTATGCTAATCTGGTGGACGATGTGGGAGGATACGCGATGGCAGAAGAAGAGCAAATAGCCCATTGAGGGGAGTATGTACAGGGTGGTCGACCAAGTGAGAGTCAAAAACCCAAAGATAATGGCTCGAAGGGAAACCCCAAAGGTGACCAAAAGAATAACTCTGGGAAAGGCAATGAAGGCCGCAAGACGACAACCAAAAGGGTAATAAGACCTATGAGAGACAGTATTCAAATTATACTCTTTTGACACATAAACAACAAGAAGTTCTGAATGTAATCGAAGACAAAAACTTATATAAGAAGCCTCTAAAGCAATCCAGTTTTGCTCAAAGAAACACCTCAAAGTATTACCGTTTCCATCGAGAGAATAGCCATGAAACCTCTAAATGTTACCGGTTAAGGGATTACATTGAAAAGTTAATTAGAGAAGGGCACCTAAAAGATGTGGTTCCTTAAAGGAAATGATGATCGGCAGAACGATCCCACAAAGCCCGACCAGAATAGAATGGGTAGTCCAAAGGGAAGTTCATATGCTGGAGCTATCAACACTATTTTTGGGAGGCCATATACAGGAAGGAGTTGCAGGGAGAGAATGTTAGAAGTTCGTGAAGTGATAGATGGCTTGAGAAACTTCGAGGTGAACTCGGTGGGTCCTAATCAGAAAAAGCTCAAGCAAGGGTGGGATCCGATCATTTTTTCCGAAACTGACGCTTGTGGATTGGAGGTTAAGCCAAACGATGCGATCGTTGTGACGGCTCGTATCGGACACCGATAAGTAAGAAGAATATTGATCGATAATAGGAGCTCAGCAGATATCTTGAGCGCTGGAGTGTTCGATCAGTTAGGGCTTCATAAGAAGGATTTGCAACCACTAGCGATCCCACTCAAAGGATTTGGAGGAGTAGAAGTAAGATCTATGGGGACGGTCAAACTTCCGGTCGAGGTAGGAATTTTTTCATGCCAAAAAATAGTACTGCTTGACTTTGTGGTTGTTGATATTGAGAATTTGTCATTCTTGAACAAAACAATGGCGGTTACAGCAACCTATGCCCTGACCGTCAAGTTCTCGACCGAAGCTGCGGTTGAAGTATTGAATGGATCACAAGAATGGGCGAGGAAAGCCAATCTGGTGGTTTATAGAGAAAAAACTGAGCCAGACGTGATGCAGTTAGAATCCACTTAGCAAAAGAAATACTCAAAAGAAGATGAGAGCGAGGAAAAGGTGGAAACACCGACTCGTTTCGACCTGGACCCAAGGGAGTCACCTCCAGAAGATGGGAAAGATCAGGAAGGGGAGCCGACCGTTAAGGTCGTTATAGACGACAAGAATCCTGAACAAACAGTAAAATTGGGAACACATCTGACCAAACTTGTACAGGATCAACTAGTCAATCTATTAAAAGAATACAATGACGTATTTGCTTGGAAACATGAAGACATGCTTGGAATCGATGCTAAGGTAATTTCCCACGCCTTAATTGTTGACCCCGAGCAGAAACCGGTAATATAGAAAAGGCGGAGGTTCAACCTTGAGAGAAGCCAAGCAATTAAAGAAGAGGTTCACAAGTTATTGGCAGCAGGATCAATCAGGGAAGTTCAGTATCCCGAATAGGTCTCCAATGTGGTACTTGTCAAGAAAGAATAGACAGTGGAGAATATGTGTGGATTTTACAGATCTGAACAAAGCATGCCCGAAAGATAGTTTCCCTCTGCTCCAAATAGATCAGTTGGTTGATGCAACTGCGGGGCATAAGTTGTTGAGTTTCATGGACGCGTATTTAGACTACAACCAGATCAGGATGTTTGGCCCAGATGAGGAAAAGACCGCTTTCATAACGGATCAAAGGCTTTATTGCTATAAGGTAATGCATTTTGGTCTAAAAAATGTCGGAGCAACTTACCAAAGATTAGTAAATAAGATATTTGCCCGACAGATCGGTAAAAACATAGAAGTCTATATAGACGACATGTTGACCAAAAGTGTCACGGCCGACCAGCATGCAACCGACCTCCAGGAAACATTTGGAATATTGAGACGATATGGGATGAAGCTCAACCCTAACAAATGTGTGTTTGGGGTGCCATCGGAAAAATTCCTTGGATTCCAAATGCACCAAAGGGGTATCGAAGCGAACCCTAAAAATATAAAAGAACTAAAAAAGATGAGGTCTCCGGTCACCCTAAAAGATATCCAAAGGTTGACAGGTTGCTTAGCCTCACTAAACCGATTCATCTGCAAATCAGCCGACAGGTGCTTACCTTTCTTCAGAGCAATAAGGAAAGGTAATGAGGTAGAATGGAACAAGGAATGTGAGCAAGCGTTTCAAAAGATCAAAGAGTACTTGGGTAAGGTTCCTATCTTGTCAAAGCGACATGCGGGAGAAACGTTGTACCTATACCTATCTGTCAGAGCTGTGGCCACATGGTCGGTATTGGTCAGGAAGGACGAAGGAGTTCAGAAACCAGTGTATTATACTAGCAAAGCTTTGTTGCCAGCAGAAACAAGGTAATCAGCAGCTGAATAGATGGCTCTGGCATTCGTGACAGTCGCAAGAAATCTAAGACCTTATTTCCAGGCACACAAGATTGAGGTATACATAGATTGTCCTGTCTAAGCCAGAAGTGTCGGAAAGGCTGACAAAATGGCCGGTCGAGCTGAGTGAGTTTGATATCACTTACTTGCCAATGGCTGCAATAAAGGGTCAAGCTATGGCAGATCTGATTGTTTAGTTCACCGAACCGAACAGAAAGATGATAAGGGTACTAAAAGAAAAGAAAAATAAGGTTTTTAATTGGAGGCTACACATTGATGGGTCGTCAAATACGCATAGCAGAGGGGCTGGCATAGTGGTGTCAACCCCCGAAGGTGATCAGGTGGAATGTGCCTTGCGATTTGACTTCAAGGCTACCAACAACATGGCCGAGTATGAAGCACTGTTGGATGGACTCAGAGTGTGCACGGCGCTGGGAGCAGACGAAATAGAGAAATTCAGTGACTCCTAAGTTATGGTCAACCAGGTATTGGATGAGTACCAGACAAAAGACTCTAATATAGTGGAGTGTTTAGAGATAACTAAGGTACTTCTCAGGAGATTCAAGGATTATAGAATCATTCAGATCCCGAGAGAAAAGAATGAAAAGGCTGACACATTGTCAAGGCTGATGTCGGCAACCACTGGTGTCTGGTCTAAGAAGATTCCAGTGGCTCATCTCGAAAAACCTAGCATTGAGGAAGGAGAAAATGTGACAGTGGAGACAGTAGAAGTATAGCAGGTCACTTGGATTACCCCGATCAGACAATACCTAGAAGACGGCACGCTTTCGGAAGATGTAACCGAAGCAAAACGCATTAGATACAAGGCAACCCGTTATTCAATATTATGAGGAGAGCTCTACAGAAGGGGGTTTTCCAAAGCCCTATAGAGATGTGTCAGTCAGGATGAGGGAGATAAAATTATGGCTAGTATACACGGAGGTATATGCGAGAACCATACTGGGGGAAAGTTTGGCCCATAAAACCCTCAGGCAGAGTTTCTATTGGCCGAATCTATTTCAAGATGCCAAGAAGGTGTACGAAAAATGTGGTACATGTTAAAGAATCGCAAATGACATCAAACAGTCACCTGAGAACTTGAAGAATCTGACTTCACCGTGGCCGTTTACCATGTGCGGATTAGACCTGATCGACCCAATGCCTACAGCAACTAAAGGAGGGGCAAATCATGCTATTGTGGCAGTTGACTATTTCACAAAATGGGCGGAAGCGGAAGCATTGGTACATATCACTGAAGCTAACACCACCAGTTTCGTAAATAAGAACATCATTTATCTATTCGGGATCCCAAACACAATCATCACTGACAATGAGACTCAATTCGATAGTGATAATTTTAGGAAAATGTGTCAAAAGTACCATATTAAAAATTATTATGCTACGCCGGCTCAACCTCAGACCAATGGTCAAACTGAAGTTGTCAACAAGATCAGCAAGCACCTTTTGAAAGCCAAGCTTGACGGTAAAAAAGGAAATTGGGTGGATAATTTACATGAAGTACTCTGGGCATACCGAACAACTAAAAAAACTTCGATAGGAGAAACACCTTATTCCTTAGCATTTGGAATCGATGCTGTCATCCCGGTCGAGGTCGCATATACTTCCCCAAGAGTCCAATTATATCAGTCTGATACCAGTATAGGGACCGTAGAACAGAACCTAGATGATTTGAAAGAAAAAAGGGACATAGCGAGAGTGAGGAATACGACCTATCAATAAAGGGTTGCAAGGTACTACAACTCACACATCCGGCAAAGAAAGTTCCAACTCGGAGATCTGGTCCTTAGAAGGGTATCCCCGAACACAAGGGATAAGGCGGCTGGGTCGTTAGCAGACAAGTGGGAAGAACCTTATCAGGTGATCGGACTAGCTAGGCATGGTGCATATCGCATTGGCCGACCATAAGAAGGAGAGTTACCGAGGCCATGCAACGCTCAATATTTGAAGACATTTTAACCTTAAGGGATTTTCCTTTTTTCTGTTCTTTCTCAGAATTTTTAGATATTCTGTTAAAATTAGAATAATTACATATTTCGGTTATATTAATCATTTATTTCTTCTTATAGTTTTTTCGAACATATTAATAAAATCCTTTCAAATGAAGCATAGTTCAGGGAAAAGTGTTCTAATTTTGCTTTCGTTTACAAAAGCAAATCTCGATTGAATTCCGAAAGGGTTCTCAGGAGGGCTTAATGATAGGGCAGAAAGCATATGTCGTAAAGACACTTTCACCAAAACTAACTACGTGCATTAAAAGCACTGTTAGCGCGCCTTCAGGTGATCTGCACCTGATGGGATGCGTAGAAAGTTGAATGAGATAATCAAATTCTCATGCTTGAATGTCGGTCAATCAGATACTTGGCTAAAGCAAGCAAAGTTAATGAGATAGAGAAAAAATCCTCATTGCAATGAATCTTGAGCAACAGACTACTTGGAGATGTCCCGTCGACTTAGTTTCCAGATAAAAGACAAGAGTCTATAAACTAGATGCCATATAAATGATCTATTAAAAGAACACTACTCGGACGAACATACGATGCAACTACAAGTCAAACCAGATCCGGTCAGTTGATGAAGTAACTGATCGATATAACAAAAGGCTAGGCAGTGCACAAACTGATCAGACTAAGTTCAGCCGATCAAAAAGATAATCGACTGGGTCGAAAACCCAAAAGGATAAACTGAATGGATCAAAGATAATTGGTAGTTAGTTTAGCCAAGATCGCTCAGTTAACTAAGAGAATTGGGCAGGTTAGTAGTTAATTGAATTCGTTCAGCTAAGAAGTTAATCAAACATATTAGTTACAATCAGTTAATAAGATAACTGGTTAAATCAGAAGCGACAATTTGTTTGATTAAAATAAAGGATCACACGAGTAAATTGAAGATTTGTATCATTAAGAAGGTGAATGAATCATCTATATAGTGTTACAAGAAGAATTTACAAGGTATGAGGTGTAACAGAAATTGTATAAAGACAAAAGAGCGATCAGACTCTTGAAGTGCTTGAAGGGCCACTGGGTCCGGAGGTATCAGGGGATTAATTTCTTCTTCATAGCCCTTGGTCAGGTCCCCAAAATCTGGCCAACATATGTCATCTTTAGGACCTTCAATCATAAAAGAAGAGTAATCAGCCTCAGGCAAAGGGCCAGCATCAACGCCCTTGGTCAGTGCACCGTTTTCCCCGATCGCATGAAAAGTCACTAAAGAAGATCGAGATGGGAGCTATAGATGCATCTGGTGAGGATTCTTTCCAACAGATCTGCAGTAAGCCCTCCACCTCATCTTTTCATTTTTTATCGCCTTAAGGGACTCGGCCTTATGCTACTCGATTGTTTGGTTTCACTTACGGCGAGCCTCCTTGGTTGACCTCTCCTTACCCCCAAAAAACATTCGAGCAGTGGCCAAACCTCGTTCCAACTCCTTCAGCATAACTGCCTCAAATGCTGGGGACCTCATGTAGCGATCAACGCTCTGGACTTCAAGGGATAATTTGGGCTCCTAGGAGAGCACCTCCATGCTGACATTCTGTTGCTTCAGATCTTCGACCAGTATTTCATAACGAAGTTTGGCCTCCTTAGACCCTTGCTTGGCTTCAAGCATAGATTGTTGGGAGGCGGCCGGAACTTCTTTGGCAGCCCGAGCTTCTGTTTCCTGATTAGCTGCAGCTTGTTCAACCATAAGTAACTTTTGTTCCAACTCAGCACTCCGTTGTCCAACTCTGACCAGATTTGCTTCAAGCTAGGTACTTTTTGTAGCAAGTTCGGTCATGCTGGTCGTGGCATTGTTAGCTTTAGTTTCTGCAGCAGCAACAGACTTCCTCAAAGCTGCTTCAGTTGTGTCGCGCTGCTTCTTGTTTCTCTTCGAAAGACGCTTTCAACTTTGATTCACTTGTTGAGGCCGAAATGACCACTTTCTTTCTCTTCTCAAGCTCCTTCTTCAGCTGAGAGATTTCAGCAACCTGTTTCTTCTGAGCCATCATGGCCATAGTCATCTCTTCTACAACCTTTAAAAAGAGAAAGAAAACAGGTTAAGTTTATATATAAACTTGAAGTGTAAAAAATGAGCAAGATGATGAAAAATACATACATAAACACCGTTATTATAAATAGCACGGACTCTTTTCGCATCATTAGCATTTCGAAAGTCAGTCTAGTAACCCTCACCAACATAGCCCTGTCCAACAGACATTGATTTCAGCATGTCGAGGGGTCGGGTAATATCTCCTTTGAGCCACAAATGCTGGCCACAGTAGGAAGTATTGTCAGCCCCGGATCATGAGGCAGTTGGTCAGTCGAGACTGAATATGGAACCGGAATGGTTTCGGGAGCAGCCACTAGGGGTATGACAGCAGTTTGCTCCTAAATTTGTTCCTGGTTAGCTGCTCCCGATGGGCCTGCTTCTGCACCACTTACGATGGGAGCCAAGACAACATTGGATAAAGGCCTAGAGGGACGATTCAGTCGTAAAGAGACTTTATCAACATGATCTGTCTTATGATCAGATAAGTTATCCTCAGGAACGAGCAAGTTGATTGATACCTTATCAGGTCTGGCTTGAACCTCATCAGAATCCGAGTCAGTGAAGATTATTTGACGTTTGATAGAGAATTGCATTTGGGCCTTGCCAGCTCGCTGTATCGAAGAACCGGTAGGATCTTGACCAGTTGGATGGACAGATTGGAAAGAAACCGGCTCGACTAGAGACGGGGGCTGAGTTTGTTGATAGGCAGCTTGCCTAATAGCCCCGACAACAATCTGATCATCCGTTCCGGGTTGATCAGATTGCAGAGCATTGGACTAAGCTAGAGAACGATCATTTCCCTTTTTAGATAGATGCTCTCTACGGATCAGGTCAGTTAACGTATCGTGATCATCATCATCCTCATCAATAATGACCGGCTTGACTCTAGTTTGATAAGCTCCTAGATCTATCGTTGGCTCGGTCTTCTTCTTACCACGAGCAGCATCAGGAGCAGAAGAACCCGCCACAGTTTTTGTCACTTTACTAACAGGTGATCTCCGAGTAGTTTTGGTTGTATGACGATCAGCCGTTTCTTTGACATATCTCCTTTTTGAGCCCCTAGGAGATCTTTTCTGCTCACCCAGATCATAAGATTTCTTCTCTCTTTCCCGATCGGGAACTTCAGAAGACGTATTGGGGTCAGGTTCGTAAATATGTTCAACCATGACCTGCTGGGGATGAGCAATCCCCTGGGCCAGTTGGGTTGCAGCCTCTGCTCGACTAACCTTGTCGAGATTTTTAATCCTCTCAGCTTGTTCCCCGCCACGATGTCCATCTCAAATACTGAACCATGGAAAAAACGTCAGAATGGGTAAAACCTAGCTCTGGAGAAATCAAGCTTTGGAAAAAATGGATGATACTTACATCTTTTGCGTCGACTCGAGATCGGAGGAAACAGACCCAAATCAATGAGGTCTTTCTCGGTAAACAGTGCTCGTCGATCCCTGGCCTTTCAAGTTGTCTGAGCGGCTATGACTACGTTCCTAGCCTGATATTCTGTGAGGGTTACAGAAGTCTGATTCCACAGCTCATGACTGAAAAAATGCCTAGGGACATAATTTCTAGCCAGTTCCTGTGACGAGGGTCAGTAACAATTGTCTCGCCCTACTCACCCCGAAAGAAGAACCAACTATTCTTCCAATACTTGTTGAAGGTGGGGAACCCCCAGATAAAACATTTATGATCCTTAATGGATGGAGGAGTGGTTCTTTGGTTGTATCCTTTAGGAATCCAATGATTAATGGAGATGGACTGAAGGTAAAAAGTACCCCCATTGTCTAACCGACCCAATGTATAAAAGTTACGGATTTCTTACGGGGTCGGAGGGGGGGGGGTACTTGGCATCGATTTGCTTCCACAGGTGCCACAAGCTCATCAACACCCGATAGGAGTTCGGTGAAAGTTGAGCGGGGGCAATCCCAGCCTCGGCTAGGAATCGAAAGATGAAGAGTTGAAGGGGCAGCGTGACCTTGGACGTGAGTATTGCCCCGTAAATGGCCACAGAACCCCAGTGAGGGTTCCAGATAGCGTGATCTCGGCTCAGAAAAAGTTTAGCCGACCGAGGGAGATCAAATCTTTCACTATACTTTACCAACTCAGGTTCATCTACTACATTTACTTTCGAATCAAAGGCGCATGGATGCTCGGCTGAGAACTTCAAAAGGAAAGCCCGTCGCCTTTTGGGAACATCTTCCATTTTTAGAAATTAGAAAGGGATCTTCAAGTCGATTGCAGAGGAATCCCTAGAGCTTGGTCTACCTCCCCGACCGGATCTCGTTGTCTTCGACATATCTAGGTATATGTTTGGAGAAGAAATAGTAGGGTTAGCAATGTTTGATTCGAAAGAAGAGGGTTGAAATTCGGGGAGAGCCCTTGAATAATCAACGTTAAAGGGAGTAGGTTGAGTGGATTGAGATAAATTTTGGAAAAATCCTCATAAAATGGATTCAATTCTAGCAATATTTTCCTTATCGCCTATTTCAATATAATAAATCAACAATTCGACATAACGATGGCGGGTAACAGAATCCATACATGATGGTTGAAGTGAGCAAGATGAAAATATGACGGAGAATGAAGGACTCTGAAAAGATCTTTGAAGCAGAAAGGAAACCTAGAAGATGAAGAGTCGTGTAGTTTGAAAGAAAAGATTGCGTGAGAGGGAAAAACGAAGGGATTCAAAAATATATATAGGCGAGGATGATGTTATACGAGAGTGGTGGTTGATATGAGAATCCTGAAGATCACGCTCCGTTTGAAATTTAAATCGCCACCGTCAGTTACGTCATTTGCGTCAAATAAACGAGGCAAATCAAACTTTTGTGGCTGAAATTGAAGACCAGTTGTCCAACAGTAAATAGCATTAATGAGCTACACGACAAAAGACTTCCAAGTTAAACATGTCTCACCGAGCGAGTTATTTTTATTAAGCCAGATGCTCGGTTTGAATGTTTAAGGGGGTATTGTTGTGGGTATAGTTTGGAGAGATAACAAGTCAGCATAAGCATCGAATTACATAAGGACAACCAGTGAAGTATCAACAAATGTCAACTAAATTGAATCAACCTAAAATGATCAGAAAATAACCCTACAATACTTATCAGAGTTACTTAGATGGTCGGGTTGGGAATACCCGACCAAGGTAATTAGATTGATCGGGTTATCAAAACAATGATCGGGGGAAACCTGAATGATCGGGTATAATTACTTGATCAGGTGAAAATCTCTGGTCGGAGGTAAAAGAGATCTGATCAGGTTTGTGAGATGGTCGGCTAAGCGACACGTGGACAATGTCTAGATACGTTCAGATGCTTAACATGTTGATAACATTATTACGACTCAAATACGTAAAGACGAATCATCTTCTAATAAGGTTGCAAGAAGCATACTTTGATAAGGAAACAGATTTCCTTATGAATTATCAGAACTCAAAACAGGCAAAGTCCTGATGCGATTGAAACGACTCCAGCAAGTCATAGTTTTATTAAATCACTGCCACCTTTCTTTTACTTGTACAAAAAGAATTAGGGTTTATGCATGTATAAATTGACCTTAAAAATACCCAACAAGGGTTAACGAATCATTAGATATTCAAGAGAGTAAGTAAGGTTGAGTGTGTAAGTCATATTATTCATAGTGAATTTTCCTTCTCGCCGTTGCCGGCAACTGTGGTTTTTTCCCTTTCGGGTTTTCCACGTAAAAACTTGCTTGCGTGATTTCTTTTATTTCTTCTTGATTTGATTATATAATTGCAAATTCTACATACCTTGTGTGACGTGTAATTGAATTTACATAATCTAAAAATCACCATCAACATTAATTAATAATTTCTTTTTAAAACCTAGCTTAAAATTTCGGTCCCGACTTTCGCATAAATTAATAATTTCATAAAAGTACAAAATATATTACATATTATCCAATAACTAGAAAAGTACTTCAAGATGTTAGTTTGCATTAGGCCACCATGTTTGATATTTTTGACTTCATCCTTTATCTTTTGAATTGTCCTTATGAAGTTATTGTGATCACCTTCTTATTGTAACCAAAAGGTTTCAATTAAATTTATCATTCTAACAGCCTTACTTGTAGAGATTTTAGATATTTCATGATTATCGTCGTCGTCATCATCTATCTCAACCATACCGTCATTATTTTGCCTTGTGATATCATTGATGATATCCTCTTCAGTTGGAATGTAACACATTTCTTCTTCTATCGGATGGTTAAGTAGATGATTGATATCCATATGATTGCTACGGTGGAAGCTTTGAATTTGTTGTTCTAATTCATTCATAACACTACTAACCTCAATGTCTCCTTCGGTTTCTGCATGGACTGTACGAATTTTGTAATGAAGAAAACAATTAGCGATTGTCTTGGGCTTAACATCAAATGTTCATGTATCAACAACCATACGGATGGCTTCTAAAATATCAATCTTTTCAGGATCAGGTGTGTTGGATTCCAAACGTTAGAGCAGCATACGATTAAAGCGATGACAATAATATGCCTTGAAGTTCGAATTATTCCAGCATCACACGGTTGTAGCTTTGATGTCAAATTTGGTGGTAGATAGGGCATTGTGGTGTTCCTGAGTTGGATGTGATTAAGTATCTCTGTAAATGGTACATGTGAAGTGCAATTGTCAAGGAGAAGCAAAACCTTTTGATTTTCCATGGGTAGTGCAATTGTGATTAGGAATCCTGAAAAAAAAAATGAACTTTTTTTGATATAGAAAACCGACTAAATAAGGAATCCTGAAAAAAAAAATCTTTCATAAACAAAAAAATCGACTTCCATAAGTCTTCTAAGACAAAATAACATTACAAGTTAAAACCTTTCAAATCAATAACCCCTCTAAATTAATATTTAAGGATGGGTCCTCAGAATAAAAATCTAAAGGGGTTCTATCTATGACTAAGTCTCCTCCTTGCTTGCATGATTCCAGCACAATATCAATGTAGAATTTGTTTTGTTGTTATCAACTGTTCTAGTGTTTAATTTGTTGTTATAAATCATTAGTTTCAGACCCACACCAAGACTAGGTAGAGAATTGCATATTGTGGTTAGGAAAATATTTAATTGTTTTAAGTTACTAGAAACCCTCTCTTAGATTGTCTTTCGGTTCAACAAAAATAATTAAAAATAAGAATGAATATGAAAATGAAAAACATGGAGGGGCTCCAAATAGCCTCCTTTATTTTATTTTATTTTAGTTAAATTAAATGGATTTCTATTTTAAAGCTATTTATAATAGTTATTTAATATTTTAATTTAAATAATCAATATTAAAGTTTAATTATGTAATAGATAGTTAATATTTATTTTATATGTTTAAAACATTAAATATTGTAACTATTTGATATATGAGGTGCATTTATACTAATTTAGTTTCATGTAGGGACAATGTTGTAAATTTGAGAAAAATATTAATTTGGGATGTACTTACGGATTTAAAAGGGTGTAAATATCACCATTTTTAGGGATCGTTTGTTTTTTTCACTTAAAATTTAATGGGTCTGAATTGAACTCATTAAGTTGTTTTGTTTTTTTTAAGTGGTCAAACAACTTAAAAATATCAAATAAATAACTTATAATAAAAAGTAAGAAATCCTGACTTTTAACTTAATTCCAAATCACTAAATTATAATTAAAATATTCTCTTCCAAGTCTATGCTTCCAAAGAAGATATATTTCTAAATTTATCTTAATTTGATATGGTGTAGAATTTTTTCTTTTAACATATTTCTTATTTTAAACAGGTTTTAGAAAAAAAAAAAAACCTAATTACTTCTCATACTAAATTTTTCAGGGATTGAACAATTGAATTTCTCTTCTACCAAATCCCGGTAAGGACTATTTATTTATTTATTTTTATCTAATTATTCGTATAGTGCTCAATAAATTTGTCTATCATATTAAATATATTTCGTGGCTTGAAGATGTTGTAGAATAATTGTATATAAAAAATTCAAGAACCTTTTTTGTATTTGGTTTCCGGTGCATATTATACAGTAAACCAAAAATATAAAAATGGTTTCATGAATAATATACACCGAAAACGTGGATAACATACAAAATTGAACATGAACTTGAATTATTTTTTTTTGTGACAGTAAATTGAACTTAAACTTTGTTTGCAGAACATGCAAAATTATATTTTTTGATGAATTTTTTATTTTTTTAAATTGAACTTTGTTTGTAGAAAAACATACAAAATGTTATAAAGATTGGGGCATGGTAAATTACTTCTTTTAATTATTATGGGTATAAATGTAAAACTACTTATTTTCAGACAATTTTATTTTTAAAAAACAAACATGTTGACAGATTTAGATGTGAGGAAAAAAAAAAACATGTTATTCAGGTTCAGATTTCAGTCTTCAGAAAAAATACAGAACTGTTCAATTTTCAGACAAAAAAACAAAAGACTTCTTAATTTTATTAATCAAAATCATTTGGGTCTAAGGTCTTCTATGCCCAAATCCGATCCGATTGGATCCGACCCAGCCTTTCATGGTTATAGTTATGGGTTGATCTGATAGTGTTCATCTGGTTCGGCCCACACGGGGAGGGAGCAGGCGAAGGCTTGTTGACAAGTAGGGACCAGGGAGTTGCCAGATGTAGCGTGAAGAGAGAGAGGGTCCAAATTAAATGGTGGTTAGTGGTTAAGAGCTATCCATTTCCATCCCCATAAATTTGAATTGAAATCCGAAATTAGAAATTAAAATAAGAATCAAAATCAGAATTGAGTTGAGGTGATGAGGTTTGAGAATTGAGAGGTAAAGAGAGATTGATTTTTCATCTTTCTCTAAACCCTCTAAATCCTCTCACTCCTCAGCCAACAACGTATCAATAAAGACCCACCCACCCTTTAGTCTCCCCAAAACCCTGACTTGCTCCTCTTCTCTCTTAATTTATTTATTTCTCTCAAAAGTCTAGGTTTTTCTTGAGGTGGCTTGGGGTTGTGGGCCGCTTCATATCCATATATATAGAACAAGATGAGTAGCAACGTCGGTAATCGTCATCGGAGCCAGAAGCGAGGGCCTTCTACGGCTAGGAAATCGATTTCCTCTGAAAACGGAAATGCCTCCAAACCTTCTTCTCCTCCTCATCCTCCTCCACCTGCACAATCGTATGTTTCTTTCATCAATCTCTCTGTTTTTTTTTTTTGATAAGGTATTTTGTATCTTATTGGGTTGTTGTTTGAACATTTTTGTAAAAGGTCTGTTGGCGGGGAGAGAACGGTTAAGAAATTGAGATTATCGAAAGCCCTCACGATTCCTGAGGGGACGACAGTTTCAGATGCTTGTCGACGGATGTCAGCTCGCAGGGTTGACGCTGTTTTATTAACTGATTCCAATGCTTTGCTCTCTGGAATCGTTACCGATAAGGTTACTATTATTGTCATTATAATTATTAGTATTATTATTGTTGTTGTTGTTATTATTATTTCAATCATAATGTTTTGTATGTATGTTTTGTTGAAAGGATATTGCCGCGAGAGTTATAGCGGAAGGTTTGAGACCAGAGCAGACAATTGTTTCCAAGATCATGACACGCAATCCTATATTTGTAACTTCGGATTCATTGGCAATTGAAGCTCTGCAGAAGATGGTCCAAGGTTAGCTTCTTTCATTTAATGCTTAAACTAGTTCTTTGGCCTGTTCATTTAACCAAAAAAAATATTGTTATTAATGGAGGCAGAACTTAGATTTGACCCATAAATGTTTCTTTTGTCAACATAAAACTTTACAAGTCTTATTTATATAGTAATAGTAATTTAATAATCCTATACTCAACATTTAATTTTCTGTTGTAAATTATTAGTGGAAGAGACTTTTTTTTCTCCTGGTAATTTGAGCCTTTGTTGGCTTTTATTACCGAAAAAGATTAAAACACCTGTGCTGAAGGTGGAAGTGCTTGAACAGCATCCCAGTTGGCTTAGTTGAGTCATTCATGATATTAAAGCAAGAGCACTAGACTGTCTTAGAGATTATAAATCAAGCCGTTGGTGATGAATTAAACCTATAGATTCTAGCGGATGCAAAATATATCAGTAGGGACACTTGGTGCACTCCACAGTTAACCTGAATAAAATAAGAAAGCAAATAGGAAACTTTCCAATATTATTGATTTTGGTTGGTAATATTGCATATTTAATTTATTGTTAATAGATTATGAAGGGCTTGATTTCCCTTTTCATATTCATTTGGGTAAATTTGGTAAGAAAGGAATTTAATAATTTTGGAGAGGTAAAGAGGAGGACGGCAACTTCTTTTGGGATAAAGCTCATTATTTAGCTTCTTTATGGACTTTAATCTTAAATAAATTCAGGGATAATGTTTACTTTCTTATTCGGTTATTGGAAGATTGTTATTTGTTAAAGATTGTGCTTGTAAATTTGTATATTATGTCATATTTGTAATCCCAGTGGACTTTTTGTTCTTCTGCATTTTGTACCTGTTCGCATAAACATGTCTTTACAATTTATCAGTCCTGTAGCAAAAAAAACTTGTACACTTATGGTACGTCTTTTAATGATCAAGTGAGCTTTCATATAAATGGAGTAAAATGATTTAAGATATTGGTTGATTATGATTGAAAACATAGCGAGGTCATCTTGTGAACTTCAAGTAGCAATATGGAAATGGAATTAATTTGCTCAACTGACCATTATCTTAATCGATTTTATTCTTTCAACAGGAAAGTTTAGGCACCTTCCTGTTGTAGAGAATGGAGAAGTTATGGCCATATTGGATATTACAAAGTGCCTTTATGATGCCATATCTAGAATGGAGAAGGCTGCTGAGCAGGGGAGTGCTATTGCTGCTGCAGTTGAAGGGGTGGAACGCCAGTGGGGAAACAATTTTTCTGGTTAGTTAAAAAGTTTTAATTTGGACTAACAACATAACTGCTTGTTCATGTTAGGAGAAAATCTTCGATGGGTCCGTCTCACAGCTGATGGTGGTGAGACGGACCCAATGAAATAATGCCGTATGTTATAGTTATTAAAACAAAATTTTTACTTTTTACCTCTCCAATTGTATAGTGCCATGTGGCACATTAACTAAAACAAAACCTTTTCTTTTCTTTCTCTCTCCTCAATAGTTCAACTTTTCCTCTTCCTCGATTGCAGTTTCATCTTCTTTTCGAAAAAAAAAAAAGTTTGCAGTTTCATCTCCTCCACCCTTCAACTTATCATTCCTTTCACACTTCTATACAAATCTTCCATGGGTCTTTTTGTTTTATCAAAACTATTTTATAAACATATTGCCAAACAATCTACTAAACTAAATATACTTTTTAAATTGAATACCAAGCAACATATAGTTTTTTGTTAAAAGCTCTACAATAGAAGCTCTATTTTAGTAAAAGATCTACTCCCAAAACTCTACTTGAAAAGCCATCCAAACACTCCCTAAATCACTTGAGAACTCCATTCTCTTAGAGAATATTTGTACCATTTTAGCTTTGTTTAAATGTTACAACCTTGTCTCAATAAATTTAATCACTTGAGAACTCCATGCTTTTAGTGGTATTTGTTCCATTTAGTTTTGTTTAACAGTTATATTATATCTGAGAGAGCCATGTGGCCATGTCTCGATATACTAAATCACTTAAGAACCAGACGCTTTAGAGGAGTATTTTGTTCCATTTAGCTTTGTTTAAATGTTAAAGTTATTCTTTTAGACTAAGCTAAACTTATGTGACACAACTTATATACTGAATTTAATATCTGTTTTGTTTGTCATCTTTTAGCTCCATATGCATTCATAGAAACCTTGAGGGAGAGGATGTTCAAGCCTTCTTTGTCAACTATCATTACCGACAGTGCCAAGTAAATTCATACCAAGTTACTTGAAACAAACTAAGTTACTTGTTGGTTTTTTGTTTTGAAGGAATTGGGTTAATGTTTGGATTTGGGACTGGTTTTTCCTTACAACTTTTCTGCCTTCTTTTTTTTGATAGGGTTGCAATTGTATCCCCATCAGATCCTATCTATGTTGCCGCGAAAAAGATGCAGGAATTGCGGTGTAACTCAGTTATTATTGTGACAGGAAACAAAATTCAGGGAATATTAACGTATTGTTCTTGTCTTGACAGGCTTTATATAAGCAATTTGAATATTTTTTGCTGAATTATCATGCCTTTGAAGTGACATTTAATGTATCTTTTAATATCCATGATATTTGATTATGGTTTCTTTTGCTAACGTACTACAGTTCAAAGGATATCCTTATGCGAGTTGTGGCCCAAAATCTTTCTCCTGAGTTGACTCCAGTTGAAAAGGTGCACTCTTAGAATTAACCTTTATATTGGTAGCTAGGATGTTCATGTGAATTTCATTTCGCTTCAATTGTGCTGCATGGTTAAATTGATCATACTGATATTC
Source organism: Dipteronia sinensis (assembly GCA_033220585.1). NCBI lineage: Eukaryota > Viridiplantae > Streptophyta > Magnoliopsida > Sapindales > Sapindaceae > Dipteronia > Dipteronia sinensis. Next base: position 23,093,285 of record CM065640.1, on the reverse strand, counting down.
ACGATTATTTTATTATCACTTTGCACATTATGATGTACTTATTTTGATGGGCAATGTTCTTGTGGAGGAGGTATGTGATAATTTCATACGTTGGTTCTTCCCAGTTTTGAGGTTTTTTGTGTTGGGTTGATAGTGCATGACCACTCTCGTTTAAGAGAATTTTTCTCAATAGGACATTACCATGTTTCCTTAAGAAACCCAAAAATTTGTGTATTCCTTCTTAGTGAATTGTATGAAAAGAAGAGAGGTAACGTAGATCACCTTTTCTAGCATTGCTCTATAGCCTCCACCTTATGGAATAAACTTTTGGGCGTTGAAAAGTTGTGTGAGCAACATGAGACCCCTACAATGTGAATTTTGAGAAAGAGGACAAAGCTAAAGTCCTTTAGAAGTGTGCAATGTCAACACTCAACACTCTTTTGTGTGATTTAGTAAGAGAAATAGAAGATGGTTGATGGAATAGAATTAGATTTCCTGCTTTCTTGTGGGATTCTAAGACAAAAGAATTTCAATTTATCATTTATGTTTTCTTTCCTCTGTTCGCTTGAGTTTGGAAGTATTTTAGGGTTTTTGATTGCTAGAAGAGGTTGTTTTTATATCAGACTTTTGCTCATTTGATTACTAGAAGAAGTTGAATTGTGAGACGTAGACTTACCAATGACATTTTCATATGTATGGATAAATGTGTTTTGGATTATGGAGTCAACATTCACATTTACAAATGCAGGGATGATTGTGAGCTGCAAATAAACTTTGCAATGCCATATGATTTCATCACATTATGCATCACAAAGCTTGCAACGTCCTTGGTAGCTATCTCTCTATGCATGAGAACTTACCATTTAGAGAATAGAGATTATACATGTAAGTAAAATCCTTACCACATTTACTACAATACTATTGTAAATGCTCAACATTTCATAAGGTTTTAAGCCATCAATCACATAAAAGCATATGTGGTGAGGATTTAGTCTACATGTATAATCTTATACACAGTAAGTTTCATGTATACTGCCAGAACATATGAATAATCTCTACACCGTAAGTTTCAATGTTTCAGGGATACTGCCAGAACATATGCATTATCCTTGATAGTTTCATTACAAGATACTAGTTTTGTTGTATTTATGATTTTATGTATATGTAGATGTTGTTATTGCTCTCTAATCCTTTGAGCCTTGAGTTTTTTTTTTTTTTTTTTCTGTCTTTTAGTTTATTTTTTCCTTTTTTCCCCATTATGTTTGAGTCACATATGGGCTATCTTAGTCATTGTTAATGCCTCAGCTCTCTCTCTCTCTCTCACTCTCTCTCTCTGTTGGTGACATATATTGCTTGATTTTAAAATTTAATGTCATCAAAATCCAGTATTTATTGACAATAATGCTCCCATGTAACTTTTATTCCTTGACCCTATTTAGTATTAATTATCTTAAGCCTCTAATGACTGAAGGAAGAGCTAGATAAATAGATATACATGTTGTTAGAGAGATTTGAGGCAATTATGACCTGAAATGGAGTTGTTGGCTGGAACTGGAGTGCAGCTAGGGCTTGGGTTCCTTTGATTCGATATAATTACTTTTCTTCCTGGATTTTTGGAAGTCAAAACAATATTCATTGGCAGTTTTGAGATTGAATTTTTTTCTAGGGCTGTTGCAGTGTTTATCCCTTAAAATGGCGCTGCAACATGATGATATAGTTTTGCATTTCTCTACTTTAATTCTCTTTTTGTTTATACTCATGTCATTAGTTGGCATACACATGTTGGGTTTAACTACTATTTTTTTTTTTTTTTTTTACTTTGTACTGCTGTCGTGTTTTACCCCCACTGTCCACTTCTCATATACTAGATTGTGTTGTTTGTAAGCGCATATATGATGCTGTGAAGACCTTAAATTTGACACTTATCGTGATCAGGCTTTCATATTTCTGATTTACTCAGGTAATGACATCAAACCCTGAATGTGCAACACTGGAAACAACCATCCTAGAAGCATTGCATATAATGCATGATGGGAAGTTTTTACATCTTCCTGTGATAGACAAAGGTGAGCATTACATTCTTAAGTTTCGTGTAGACTAGAAACTGTTATTAAATATTCTAAAACTATTGTGCAGATGGATGTGTTGCTGCTTGTGTAGATGTTCTACAGATAACTCATGCAGCAATTTCTATGGTAAAGTCCTTTCATTTATGATGCAACAGTTCTATGATCTCAGAATGTATTGTCTAAGTTTCAGTCACTCTCTTACCATGGAAGGTGGAAAGTGTTGAAGTTAAAAGTAATAGGTTTATACTTGTTGAAGCTGTTTATATATTTATTTATTATTATTATGAAGCGGAAACTTTTATTAATGGAAAATGGATACAAATAGTGGACCATAAATCCACCTAAAGAGCAAACTGAACAAGGCAAAAAAAAAAAAAAAAAAGTCAAGAAAGTCGATCAAATAACTATATCCTTCTAATCAAGCTTGATAAAAAACAAACTAGATGTCCTTGAATTGATTAGAATTAGACACCCATAAAGAGCTAAAAAGTAAACCTTATCCTTGACTAAGAATATTGATTCCTCCTCTTTAAGCTCATCTAAAATTCTATTCCTTTCTAACCAAATAACGTACAGTATTACAAATTCATAACACCTTTGCTTTTCTACCCATCCCAACCCAAAACCAAAAATAAATAAATAAAAGCTTCAGAGTTTTCACTAATAACAGAAACCACATACTTGGAGAGACCCAATTCAAGCGTGCAACATATATATATATATATATATATATATATATATATATAAAGGGCAGGATCCATGGCCCGAAGTTTTCACACAATTTCTTACCCTTTCAGCCTTTTGATTAAAGTGTATTGGAAGGCTGAGATTAATTATTAGTGAATACATAGTGAATCACACAATCGCACCACCGATAACTTCACACTTTCTCTATCCTCTCTCCTCTCAGCCTCTTTTCTTTCTTCTCTTCTCTTCCATCTCTCTCTTCATTTTTTTTAAGAACTCTCTCGTCTACTATTAAATAAGAGAATTAAAAGAATTAAAGTTGGCTTTTATCTTATGAAACTCAGGCAACATCACTAAGGGTATTCAAAGAGAAAATCAACACCATTTCAATAAAAAAATATAAGGCCATATCGTTCATCGAGAAGCAATGTAAGATTCAAACACTAATAAAATAATAAACTTTTGTATCATTTCTTTTTCTGGGTTCATAGCTTCATAAAGGAGAAAAAATGAGAGACGGATTTGGGGCTGTGAAGAGAAGGGACGAGAGAAAATTGGAGAGAGGAGAGAGTAATTATGATTTGTGAAGTTATATAGGAGAGAACAGGAGAAATAAATAGGAGAGAGAAATTGTGAAATAATTGGTGGTGGGATTGTGTTGTTCACTATATATTCAATAATTAATCTCAGCCTGCCAATACACTTTCATCAAAAGGCTGAAAAGTTCTGTAAGAAATTGAGAAATTGTGTAAAAACTTGGGGTCATGGATCCTGCCCCATATATATATATATACAGAGAGAGAGAGAGAGAGAGAGAGAGAGATGTCCTAGTGAGGGATCTCTGTAAAGCAATTTGACAGCTTAAAAAAATGATTTTTTCACTGCCCAAAGCGTCTGAAAGTTTGGCTTTCTTTTTCTCTCTTCCCTCACACGGCTTTCTCTTTTCCTCTTCTTCTCTAACGCTTTGGGCTGTGAAATTTTTTTTTTAAAAGCTGTCAGATTGCTTTTGGCCGTTGGATTGATCCAACGACCAAAAGTGGATCATAGAAATTAACTTAATTTCCTGGATCCCTTGCACACATTTGTGTGTGTGTATAACTTTGTAGCCATTGACAATAAAGAAAAAGAGGATCCATATCTTGTTCATGATTACAAACCAAGAGGGAGATAAACCAGCCTTGGGGTGACTTTTTGGGACAGTGTCACGTACTAATTCTTCCATGAGCTATCAACTGCTGGTTCAAAAATTCGATAAGACTTATCATTCATAGAAAGATTTGCAAGAAAATGTTAAAAAATTTATACTGTATTAAAGCTGTTGAAACTAAAACGAATAGATTACACTCAACGGCTGAGATTTGACATTAACATGGAAGGAAAATGCTCCCCTCCAGATGGAAGTGAAGTGCTGACTTTCTTTGGGTTTTTTAATTCCAAACTAACAAACTCATCCACAGCTTTCAATCTCGATTGTTCAAGAAATTGAAGAAGAAAGGGGATGCATTTACTCTTCTTCTTTATAAATTTGATTTTAGTAATTCTTTTCAAAATTAATATATGATTTCCCTAAAGAAAGTATTGTTTTCTTCTTCTAATTTTTTCACCTTATTCTAAATCTCATTTTTAACAGTTTCTTTATTTTATTTATTTTTAAAAATATATACATATATATATATATATATTTAAGCATGTTATTGTCACTCTTCTCACAAATGATTCAAAAAGGTGTTTGTACAATATGAAGGATTGTGTTTTGAATGACCTCACATTGTTAATTTGACCTCTAGCCACTGCGGAAGCTAAATGCTGAATGGTTTGAGTAATATTTCCTTTCCAAATTTTTTAAGGTTGTTCAAGGTTGCAACTAAATAATCACATATTTTTAAATCTTATTATAATAAAGGATTTCTTGATTTTGAGTGAGTGATTATTTTCTTTATTAGGCTGAAAATAGCTCTGGAGCTGTTAATGATGTGGCAAATACAATGATGCAAAAGTTCTGGGATTCAGCGCTTGCTTTAGAGCCGCCAGAGGATTATGACACCCACAGGTATTTCTGCTGCTGCCTTGATTACACTACTGTATAGTACTTGGTAATTACTTGCCTAATCTTGTAGGATATTCTTTTCAGTGAATTGTCTGGGCTAATGACATTAGATGGGGCAGAACAAGGGAAGTTCACATATCCGTCTCTTGCTCTTGGCAACTCATTTTCCTTCAAATTTGAGGATCTTAAGGGACGTGTACATCGATTTAATTGTGGTGGGTTGTGAATCCTGATTCCTGAATTTTTCTTATCTGCTCTATTTCTTCCTGAACTGTCTTGTGTTAATATCTGGAAGAGTGTAGACAGTGTTTAAAAATCCCCAAAATATGCAACAAATTCCCAAAAGATAGGGTATCGTGTATAATGATCATAACTACCACTTTCATTTGTACAAACTTATCACTAAAATATAGAGATTTTGTTAAAACTTGATTTTGTGCCATAAAAATCTTATTTCATGATAATTGACTATACATTGCAATATTATTTACTCAAATGGTGTATGGACCTTGTCCGTGAACAAGATGTTGTCCAAAATGTATTCTAAGATGGGAAGGATTCCATAGCTGCGATATGCCACCAAACTATACCATTTTCTGGAAACTCATGCTAATTTTAGTCATATCTATCCAAATTAGTGTTACCTTTTTGTATATTTTAAGTTTGAATTGTTTTATTTAAACAATATTAATCATTGTTTCTTCATAGAGTACTGGTTATAAGCACCTTGCAAACTACATGTCATTTTCATAAATTGTATGTGTTGTATTGAAGTCAAAATATTCAACATTACATGAGATAAGACTTTCTTAAGTGTTTCTGAATTTTTTTGATATTATTTTTAATTAGTTGTTAAGATGATATCGTTATGAAGTTCTCTTTTTGTGACGTTGGAGAAAAAAAATTCATTGTTTTGAAATCTTGATTTACTGGTTGATATGCTATTCAGAACCATGAGTTTGTTTATTTAGATGTAAAAGAAGCATAAGGTCCTCCTTTTTATGATTTAGAAGTTATCTTGACTGTGTTCCCCAGGTACTGAGAATATAGATGAGCTGCTCTCTGCTGTCATGCAAAGGATTGGTGCTGGTGATGATGGAGATCGTCCCCATCTTCTGGTAGGTGTTTAATACTTCAATGAGATCTGCTTTCTCCATTGCTGTAAGATTTTGGGGCCACATATTTTCATTTGTCATTTCTTTTAGTATGAAGATGATGAGGGTGACAAAGTTCTACTTGCAACTGATGCTGATCTTATCGGTGCAATCACTCATGCTAGATCTGCGGGGCTAAAGGTATGAATACAATTTTTTTTTTCCTTGTAGAGGAAAAGAACAAGATGACAAAAAAAATATTCAGCCATTCTAGATCTGTGAGACTGAAGATTGAATTACACCTGTTTATATATTTGCATCTGTATTCTCTCTTTTCAGACTTTTTTCCTTTAAAATTTTATATCTCAATGATTTTTCTTAAGGCTCCATTGTTGAAACAAAATGCTCCTGTTTGTTGCTTTGCTTTGCTTGATTAAGGAAAAATTGCTAAGCTCAAACTCGTTCTATAACTTGATCTTGGATCAGTTTGGGATTGCGCTCTTGATGATTGAAAAAATAAATCAACAATAATAAGGAAAGGGTTTGATTTGAATGTGAGAGGGAGACTTCCTATAACATTGTTATGGTCCTAATGAAACCAAAGTAGAAGAAAATTTCACTGCCCTAAATATTAAAAAAATCGGGAAACATAGGAAAATAAGAAGACATAGTCCCCGTTCGAAATATTTTCAAATTGCCCAAAAAATATGTTATCTTTCTTATCATCCATACAAATAATTTCTTCAAAATTCATTAAATTTTATCAGTGTGTGGATGGTGTAGACGTAAGAGGTACATGAGGTTTGAGCATAAAAAAGTCTTTTCATATTATGTAAAATATGTTTTCATTTAGTGTTCTCTCAAGTCATATTATCTAAAATATGTTAACCAGCCCCTAGAAAGGACAAAGGCGCGACGTGGACGTTCTGAGATTAGGTGAATTAGGTGGGAGAGGATGTCATGTCTCGTCTAACTTTGGTGCTAAGAGGTGCAACAATGGTGCTATGGTATGTCCAATTCAAGAATTATTTATATGAATGCTTGGATTAAATGCTTTACAATAAATTAGTCTACCTATTTGTAGTGAAGCCACTCCGCAATGGATGGCTAGGATTTATTTAATCTAAGGGTGGAGATTTATCTCCATAAATGCTCCTATCTACGTTAACTACCACCATCTAGAATCTTCTTTCAAAATATCTAGATATTTGCAAGAGAATAGTTCTAGAAACCGAGCAGGGCCATGACAGAAGATTGGACGTGCCCTACCACCATAGGTCTATATCAAAATACGATTAAGATTTTGTATCTCGATTCTTTTTGAGCAAATTTGTCAATGGGGCGGCTTTAGCTGAGTTGCCTTTGATAAACCATCGATCGTAGTTAACCATCCTAGAAAGGACGAAGGCGCGGCGAGGACATTGCGAGCTTAGGCAGGGGGAGATGAGGATGTCATGGCCTACCCAACTTTGGTGTCAAGAGGTGCAACAATGGTTTTATGGCATGTCCAATCTTGTGTTCAATTACTTGGTATGGCCTAACCCATTTTGTAGGCCCAGTTTCTAGAATGTCTTTAGAACCATTCTCTTGCAAATATCTAAATATTTTGTAAGAAGATTCTAGATAGTGGTAGTTGGGGTAGGTATGAGCATTTATGGAGGTAAATCTCCACCCTTATAGTAAATAAATCATAGCCATCCATTGTGGAGTGGCTTCACTATAAATAGGTAGGCTCATTTGTTGTAAGGCATTCAGTCCAAGTATTCTTATAAACACTTTTTGAGAGCAATACAATTCTATTACTTTCCTCTAGCTCTTTGTCTGATTCTCTAGTCTTTCCAAGTGAGTGAGAGTGAGCGAGTAAGGCTTACTTAGCTGGAAAGTTGTCTAAGACCTAAATGCTGCACGGGTTTGTGCAAAATCTAAGCCCGTGGCAGGTGGCTGTAAATTGCATTAGTTTTGACTTTTGAGGGGTGGCTGACTGGCTGTATATGAAAGACAATTCCTTTGCTTTTATTGTACATTTATAGGTGATCCTCCTTTTGGTTTGTAACTTGTAAGGTCATTTTAGTGGACTGCTGGTTCACTACCATAGTGAATTCTATTGTTTTGATGTAAGAAAATTAGTGTGTACTCCGAATTAGAATAAAATTTGTAATCTGGGGTTGGTGTTATAGGTGATCCTCCTTTTGGTTTGTAACTTGTAAGGTCCTTTTAGTGGACTGCTGGTACACACAAGACTGAGGTGAGATAAAGTAGTTCCAAAAGAAAACGAATATTAATGAAAAAATTTAGTTTAATGGACCCTATGAGCAAACAAAAGAGTGCTTAAATTGGAACTTTGTTGGTGAGCCTTATTGAACCAAGCTTTCCTTTGTCAAGTAATGATTAAGCCAACAAGTTAAGAGGAGTTCTTGTTTGAATTTGACAATTATGGAATACAATAAGGTCCAAATGAGCAGAACCATTAGTTATAAGGACTGTTTTTAACATGGATTAATTTCCAAGTACATTGTATTATGGCTGAATCGGATGGGAAAGATTAAGGGAGTGGGATTTTATCTCCTTGGTCTTGCAGAAGGAAGGGCCAACAATTTTTATGCATTTATTTACCATTACAGCCTTAAAACAAAAGCTCTTTGCAATGGAGAGCAAAATGGCAAAAGATCTAAAACAAAATTCCCTCGTAAATTTTACCCAAAGGGGTGGACTGAGCTAAAACATCTTGGACCCCGACCTAGAGGTCATGTGTTCTTAATCTCCTTGAGGCCACCTACCTGAGATATATGATTTCTAGTTCAGAACCCACTAAACAAAGAAAGGTCAGGAATTCGCTAGTGTCAAATAAAAAAGAATAAAGTTCTCTCACAAATATTACTCTTTTCCTTTCCTTCTTTTCTAAAAGTTTGGGTTATAGTTTGTTCTCTGCCTGCATAGTTAGACATCTCATTTTCCTATTCTTTTTATTGTTTCTTCTTGACCTAATATAGGAAATTATCGCCTCCTTATGTTCTTTGTTTTCTGCTTGCTATTTATGGTTAGAGTTTTTATGATAAAAGAACTTTGGAGAGCTTTGGAGGGCGGAAGAAATATTTTAATAACCAGGGATTATTTATTTTATGTATCATCACTATGTTATATTTAGTTCCTTTGAAGCTAAACTGAAGCTGTCAATTTGATTAACTAACTTATATTTGTTAATGGTTCTAAAGTGTTGTATACATTTTTTTGTTAGGTGGATATGTATAATTATTTGGTTGTCAGATTTTTGCCGATTGTTATTCTTGTATAGAGGACATAATTTATCAAGATAAAACTCTTAAATTTATATCAGAAAGGAATTACGTAAGTCCCTCTCTCCCTCTCTCACAGGTTTTAAGGTTGCATTTGGACTTCTCCGATTCAATCCAGCAGACAAGATCACGATCGAGTACAACCACGACTGCCCAGCGACCTGGATGGTCATCGTTAAACTCTGGTATCTTGGCAGGTGCAGTTGTTCTGACAAGCATGGGTGTGTTGATCTACTTAAAGCGCACTAACTTATAAGGTGATGTTGCTTTCCTGAAATGAGATTTTTGGATCACTAAGTTGATTAAGGAACAACATGCATTTCAAGATTTTGGTTGTGAGCTTTAGGGAAACTGAAAGTGAAAACCAATTCATTTCGAATGACCTAGAGCTCACCTTGTAGTAAACGGTCACTGAAATGGACACACAGAATGGCCCAAAAAAGTGTAGCACCATTGTAATTAATGGAAATGATCTCAGTATGTTTTCAAATCCGATGTGATCATGATATGGATAACTTATCTGTTCAATGAGAAAAATACTTGGCTACATAACAATCTAAATCTTAAAGAATGTCTTCCCACAAAGTAATTTCATTTTTTTGTCTGGTTTATTTATTTATTTGATTATTTTTGGAAAATATACAAAAATTGACTACTTTGTACTTTAAATACGTTGTAAAAAGGTTTTAGAGACATCAATTGAATTGAATTTAATTTTCTATACATGTTTTGTGTTGAGTGCTGACATAGCTTGCCACACTTCATATGGAGTTACTTAACCGTTTCAAACCCAAAGTATTTTTGATCACATAAAAGAATATAGTACCATCTCAATTAAAAAAAGGTGAAATACTTCATCAAGGTCACAAAGATAGGCTCAACACATAATCTCAATTCAATTTAGTAATAAAATTTCATTGAAAATTGGAAGTGGTCAGAATATTTAATTAGGATGGGAGAGAACATTTAAATATGTATGACAAAAGAACATGTACAGGGTGGGGATGAATTTCAATTTAGTGGGGATAAAGATGGAGATATATAGTAAAACACACCATTGGTATATGGTGGGGGGTAAATTATAAGAGTAATGTCAACACTTAAAATATAATCTTTATGTTTTTATAATTTATTTATTTTTCTTTTAAAAAAAATATTTAAACTAGAAACAAAACAAATATTATATATATATACACACACAGTAAAACCTCGATAAATTAATATCCTCGTTTAAATAATAAAATCTTCTGGTCCCGATTCGGGCATATGTACTAAATTAATAACCCCGTTAAATCATAAGATAATAACATTTTTTGAAGTCATTTAGGTCCCAACGAATATATAAATTAATAATTGATTAAATACATAAAAATATATAACACATAAAAATTCATAATATATATCAATAAACTTTTAACTCAACAACTTCCTTTCAAAAAAAAACGTAACAACTTTTATTTTCTCAATTCAAATCTTTCTTAAAATATGCATTTAAAGTCGTTTGCCTAAAATATGCATCTAAAGTCGTTTGTCTTTTCTTTGTACTGAAACCGAATTCAATCTGATCCTTAATTTTTTTACAAATCATACACCAAATTGGTTTTTTTTTCTTCATCTTGTAGTAAGAAGTTATTTAATGTTACTATTGCTTGAAAAACCTCTTTTGCACAAAAGCTTAGTAAAAATACTGATGTTATCTGGATCATGATCATCGGTAGGCGTATTCATTACCCATTGAATAATTTCTTCATCAGTAAGTGATTTCATCACTGTATCATTTTCACTAGGATAATTCAAAAGGTGATCAATATCCATTACATTTATATAGTGTAGACCAGAAATGACTTCATATAATCCAGCGATGCCTTCATCTTCACCAACTTGTGGTTCAAAAGCCATATCAGTGGCATATGTTCATCTGAACAGATCTTGCAATGTCAAAAACAATTTGCAATGATTGTTGTCTTCATATCAATGTTTGAAGCCGCATTAATAAATTTCATAGCATTCAATATGTTAATTTTTTCAGTATTTGTTTCTCCTACCACATAGCCCTTCAAGATGCTAGAGTAGAAACAACGTCGATAATGAATTTTTAGTGCTCGAATAATCACAACATCGTATGGTTGAATCTATGTTGTATTAGGAGGCAAGAAAAATAATTCAACATTTGTCAAACCTTCGATAACCTTTAATATGTAAATACTTATTAACTTCTATATACTTATGTATCTTGGTCGAAAATATGTATAAAATATGTACAAATAAAAACATAAAACTCTTTTTTTAATTAATAAATATTCATTTATCGATAAATTAATAACCCCTCTAAAATAATAATTTTCCCGGGTCCCAACAATATTATTTTATAGAGGTTTTACTGTATATCATTTTTTTAGTTGAGAATGTAATCTTTTCTTCCATTCATTGCTTTTTACAAGGATCTATCAGAAACAATAATAATAATAAAAAAAAGACGGGTGTCATATAGAAATGATCTCCTGCAACACTTCCACAAAACTAACAACCAAGGCTACCAAAATGGTGCCGTATTTATTGAAAGAAAGGAAACCCTGAATGATACCAAAAAACGGTGCCGTATTTATTGAAAGCAAAGAAACCCTAAACTCACAACGATAACTATTTCGGACACAAACCCAAGCAGAGTAATTAAATCCAATTCGACCCAAACCCTAACAAAATCTTGATCAGTTGTTGGGATCTAAATTTGATTTCTTTCTTCATCTTTCTTATAAATTCATCACATATCTTGTTCAATTCGTCTATACTAATTAACTCGGTTCCGTCTTCTTGATCATAATTATATTCTTCAGCAAGTTGTGAAACACTGTCGTTTCACTTATCAAATTAGTTCTAAATTCAATCAAAACTAGGGATGCACATTTGGGGAATGGGGGTGGATATAGGTCCCCCCCATCCCCATCCCCACTTCCTAGACCCTCTCCCATCCCCCCCCCCCCCCCCCCATTTCCCCATTTCCCCATTTCCTCATTTTGGGGAAATGGGGTTGGGGGATTTTGGGGGGAGGTATCCCCATCCCCAAGCCCAGTTCCCCATTTCCCCCATTTTTCTCTGTTTCCCTATTTTACTAATAATTACAAATAAAAAAAATTACATTATAAATATAATATCAAAAATCCATCAGTGCGTTACAAATACAAAGAAAATCCATTACAAAATAAAGTATTTCAATAAGAATTTAGATTTTGAAAGACTAAATGAGGTTTGTATAGTTATATTTTGAAATAATAAAAAAATTAAATATATATATAATTGTATTTATAATATTTTTGGGGAAATGGGGAAACCCCATCCCCATCCCCATTTGGGGGAAATGGGGAAATGGGGTTGGGGGAGGGTCTCCCCATCCCTATCGCCATTTCAATTTGGGGATGAAAATCATCCCCATCCCCACCAGTTTCCCCATTTCCCCCCAAAACTTTTCCCCAAGATGGGGATGGGGTCGTGGGGAATTGGGGCTCTGGGGTAAAATGTGGAACCCTAATCAAAACGGGCCTGTTTTGGGAAGCTTGTGAGAGTCTGAAAATACACTCTAAGCGTGTGTCTACAACCTAGAGGGGGGGTGAATGGGTTGTTAATCGATTATTACCAATTTTTCGATTAGTCAATATTAAGCAATTAACCCAATTCAAACAAACATACAAAATCAAGTAAAAGTGCGGAAATATAAAGAACACTTGATTTTGACGTGGAAACCCTTCGACAAGGGGAAAACCACGGGCTATCCTTCTAGCCACAGACGATCCTCAAATCCACTATTGTAATGATGTTTACAACCTAAGTTGACCTCTAGTCACACCATTCTCAGTCACTAACCCACCACTACTACCCAACAGGCCTTTATAATGAATCCTTGATCACTTTGCTTGCCAACCACACCTTGGTTGCAAGACTTCACTTGCTTGTGCACTACACCTAGTAGTCACAAGACTTAACTCTCAAAGAAGAGATTAACAACCTAAGTGAATATATGAATATTCAAAATGCAAATAATGCTAGGCAACACTAAATGCTTATCTAGGGATTAAATATGACACTAAGTGCAAATCCTAGATATCAATGTCTATATGAATGCTCATAAAGACCTAACTAGATATAGATATGCAAGTCTAAACTCTAGTCATCAAACAAAGCCATATCAACACATGTTGTCACATAAAATGGCAAGGACAATAAATGCAATTAACAAATGCAATTAACAAATGCAATCAATGAGTCCTAATTAGCTAGAGGCCAAATATGTCCTAAATGCAAGCTATCACAATACAAACCCAATCATATAAAGGAACTCATAAATAGATGCATTAAATAGAGTCCTAGTATTTAATCAACTAATAAATGCAATAAAAACACAATCTTGGAAAGTATGAACAAATGATAAAGATGAGGTTTTTGTTCAACTTACCAAGTCAACTAATGATAAAGACCCATGCCTTAAAGATGCTTAGAAATGCATGAAGATGATGGGTTTTTGGGTTTGGAGAGTCAAGTAACAAAACTTGAAGCTTTCTCTCTCTAAGGGTTGTTCTCTCTCATAAAAATGGGTTCTTGAAGCTCTAAAACGAGTTGGGGAAGAAGAGAACATATATATAGAAACCCTAGACAAAACTGCGTCGTTTTGGGCTTGGGAATCAAAATCCCGTCAATACAGCTTGCTGGACCGCGGCTCGGGTAAGTGCCCAGACCGCGGTACATGCAGCGGTGCACCGTCTGGACAACATTGCGGTGGGGACCGCTGTGCATGCAAAGCACAGGCCGCGGTCTACGCAGTAGGGGCCTACTGAAGTATATCGCGGTATGGACTGCTGCGCATACAAGTGCACAGACCGCGGTCTTTAACACATGCACCTTCTGTAACCAACCGTTGTTGGGACCGCGACGGAGGCAGGTGCCCAGCAAGCGACCTACACCGCAGTGAAGAGGAAAATCCTCTTTTCCAGGCAGACTCAACACACTAATCTATTATGCAAAAATGTGCAAGTGTGGAGTGTGATGAATGGCATACAATGCATTATTCAATAGCATGTAATCAAGAATGTAATGCATGCAAGTGAGTGTGTGCAACTAAAATCTCTTCAAAAGAGTCAAGTCAAGTAAACTACCTCTCTTGAAGCTCTTTGGGATGACCAGAAGCATGTCTTCGAGAAAACCACATTTGTAGAACCTATGCTACCCGTTACATAAACATCCCCAATGTGATTTGTCATGAAATAAGCCAATCATAAAAATTGAGGTTCTTACAGAGTCCATGTTAAATGTTCAGTTTGGTGCTACAGGGGATCACTTGTGACACTTGGCCATTCTGTTGAGTCTTGATCTGAAAGAATATTGTAAGGAATTGATTAGGAAAAATATTACAATCTTTCTAACTAAATTCTCTCTCTCTCTCTCTCTCTCTCTTACATCTTTGATCTACTTTCTCTTTCTTCTACTTCTCTTCAATATCTTCAAATCTTCATTTAAACCTGCAGAAATACCCATAAATTCTTAAGTTCAAGTAACTGAGATTTAATAGAAAAATACCAGTCATTACAACTTGGTATCAGAGCACTTTTAGGGACAACACAACATGACAGATGGTACAAGACAACACCACTATTTTAATGGTCGATTTGCAGATATGGAGGCCAAAAACAATGAAAAGGATGTGAAATTCTAGAAGGTCGGGGAAGGGTTTGAAACATTTAAAGGGGAGTTTGAGTCCTTCAAACTTGAGGTAGCTAATCAACTCTCTAAGATGTATAATCTAATGACTGTTAAGGCAACTAAAGTGGACTTAGAGGGCCATAGTGGTGGCGGGAAAGGGACCCTTGGGACGGCACCAACAGGATCTACTAGTGAACAGAGGAACCTATAGCAGTCAAGTTCATAAAACAAGGTAATATGTGACTCTACCTTAAGATCGCTTAAGTTAACCTTTCCAAAATTGGATGGCACTGACCCTAAAATATGGATTAGAAAATGTGAAAGATTTTTTTATAATCCATCATGTTCCACCCAATCAGAAAGTACTTATGGCTTCTATACATTTCAAAAAAACAAAGGCGGAATCATGGTTTCA
This sequence comes from Dipteronia sinensis, assembly GCA_033220585.1. NCBI lineage: Eukaryota > Viridiplantae > Streptophyta > Magnoliopsida > Sapindales > Sapindaceae > Dipteronia > Dipteronia sinensis. Next base: position 23,078,013 of record CM065640.1, on the reverse strand, counting down.
GCCTTTTTATACTTAATGGGAGGGGGTTAGTTGAGATGATTTTACAAAGGCTTTGCTAGATAGGTTTCTGGATGTGGAACACAAAGATGTTGTGGGAGAGTTGTATTATTTAAGACAAAATACCACAATGACAGAATATAAAAAGAGATTTGAAGAGATTCAACCTAGACTAATGGCTAAGTAGCCTAATAGTACCTTAGGCTGAGTAATGAGTACTTTGTGTCCAGTTTTATGAGTGGCCTAAAGGGGGAAATCAAGCATGATGTCAAAAAAATTCAAACCCACAAATATGAAAACTGCAATCCACATTGCCAGGTTACAAGAGGCAATAATTGGAGCTAAAACAGTCACCTCTTAGTCGAATAAAACCCATACAAACTACAACTAAAACACTTACCAGAATCAACCTATATATATAAGGGTACCAAAACACCTTACCAACCATCACCTACCCAAACCAAAAGTTACTGACCATATACCAATCTAGAGATTATCCCCTATAGAAATGAAGGTGAGGAGGGACTAAGGTCTTTGCTATAATTGTGAGGAACTCTATACCTTTTGCCATCAATGTACTAAAAATCAATTTTATATGCTATGTGGAGATGGGGAAGAATTAGAGGGTGAGGAGGAAGGAGTTGTGGAACTAGTTGTGGAGGCAATTGAAAATAGAGAGGAGGAGGAGATCACCATCTCTTATCATGCCCTGACAGGAAGCAAGATGACACAAACGATCAGGCTCAGAGGAAGAGTGAAAAATAGAGACATTACGATCTTGGTAGATAGTGGGTCTACCCATAATGTCTTAAACTCGGAAACTGCCAAGTTTACTGGAGTACATATTGAAAATACTGATACACTTTGGGTGACAGTGGGTGGTGGAGGCAAAATAAGTAGTCAAGCAAAGTGTAAAAAATTTTATTGGTCAATGAATGGAGTGGATTTTTCTATAAAAATGAGGTTACTTATTTTGGGTGGTTGGGATGCAGTATTAGGTATGCAGTGGATAATGAAGATTGAGCCTATATTGTTAGATGCAAAACAGCTCAGTAAGAGCATCATGAGGATGGAGAAATGGGTAACTCTACAAGAGATTATAGTAGAAAGTAGGCTTATCTCGATGACAGGGAAAAACTTGACAGCCCAATTGAAGAAGGCTTAAAGCAAAGCTGAAACCTTCATCCAACTTTATTCCCTAGAAACCGAAGAGAGGGAAAATGATGTCCTGACCATAGTTGTCAGAGGCGTTAGGCGACTTAAGGCGAAATTGGCCATTATCGCCTGAGGTGCTAGGCGCCAAGCCAAGCGCACGCCCAACTGAAGCAAGGTGCACCTATTTTATGAAAACATGTATAGCTAAGTTATCCACAATTTTTTTAAGTGACTGTTTTCAAAACTACCCACAACATATAATAATTAAATAAAAAGCAATTACCATCATAATTCATAGTTCAAAATAGACTTAAAGTTGCAAAAACAATTCAAATCATCAAAGTTCTAATAAAAACAAGATTATGCATTGAAATCAAATTCTAAATCATTATCTCCTTCAATCCCCTCTTGAAGTTCTTCTTGTTGAAGGTGCCTCCCTCATTTTGCCCTTCAATCTCTTCTTCACTTTCCTCCTCATCTAATAATTGATTCCTTGGTCGAACTTGAGGTATCCTTGACAAAAAAGCTTCTCTTGCTCTAAATCGATAATTAGACTCCCCAACTCCAGCAACTGTAGCAACATCATTCCATGTCAAATTATCTTCTTCTGTAAAAACAAGTTCATCATCTCCATCATTCTCATCATCCAACCTCTCAGTCAACCATTCATTGATGTCATCAATTTCATTCAAATAGATTGGATCAATGTTGTCACGCGCATCATATCGACGCTTCAATGCTCTATTGTATTTTACGAACACCAAGTCATTTAAACGACTTTGAACAAGTCTATTTCTTCTTTTGGTATGAAGCTGCAATAATTATGCATACAAAATAAGAATATTTATATTATAATGTTAAATGTAATTAAAAATACTTTTAAAAGTAAAAACATAGACTTACATTTTCAAATACACTACAATTACGTTCACACCTAGATGAACTGCAAGTGAGGGTAATAATCTTTATAGCAAACTTTTGCAAAGCAGGTGTAGAAATGCCATATGAATCCCACTACTCAGCTGTTAATTAAAAATGAAAAATCATTAATAAATATTTGTTATATAACATTTTAGAAATAGAATACATGTTTTAGTAAAAAAAATATGTACCTGGTGATTTCTTTCCTCTCATTCTAATGCCCATTGGACTACCAAATAGTCTTTCAGCTTTCTTATACTTGGAGAGCTCAAGATCTATCGCACATCGAGTCTCTACATTTGGGACCGACCTTTCTATGCATGTTTACAATCCATTTGCCACTTCATCGTCTACATTTCTAGTATTGTAGAAGAATTTTGGGTTCAAGAACCACCCGGCTCCATGTAGAGGGTGATGAAGTTGAATATTCCATCTAACATTAATCAACTTGAAAACATCTTCATATTTGCTTTCATTGCCCCCAAAAAATTTGTCAATGGCTTCTTTAGCACTATCCACAGCCTCATAAATATAACCCATGAGAGGCTCCCTCTCACCATCCACCAACCGAAGCACACCCACAAGAGGACCAGCTATCTTAAGGGCAAACACCACATTGTTCCAAAATGAAGGCATGAGCAAAACTTCCGCAACTCTTTTAGCCCCAACTTCTTTAACCCATTTGCTTTTTGCCCAATCATCAGAAGTAAACATCCTTTTGAGGTTGATCTTTTGGCTATGAATCCCGGGCAATATTATAAAAAGCAGTTTCAAATCTTGTTTTTGCAGGCCTCAGCAATTCCTTGATTTGTATACTTCCTCAACATGTTTACCACACAAATGCCATTGTAGATGTAACTGTTAATCATAATGGCCCTCTCAAATGTTTGCTTCATCCTTTTCAACTTGAAAATATCTTCTAATATCAAATCCAAACAGTGTGCAGCGCATAGGGTCCAAAACAAGTTGGAATATTTTGCATCCAGAAATTTCCTTATATATATATATATATATATATATATATATATATTAGTAAATGTTTCTCAAATATCAATTCATAAGTCATAAGTCTTAACTCTTAACTAATAAGTAAAAAATAAATAATACCTACCAAAACATTATTTGAAGTGCTGTCGGTGACAACTTGAACCACATTGTCTACACCAATCTTTTTCAAGAATTGACTCAGTAGCTCAAACATCTTCTCACCAGTCTTAGCATATCCAGAAGCATCAATGGACTCATCAAACACACTTCCTTTCAGACTATTGACTAGGAAATTAATCAATGTCTTTTCTCTTCTGTCTTTCCAACCATCTGACAGAATGGAACATCCATAAGTCTTCCATTCATCTACATGCACCTTCAAAGTTTCACGGGTAAAATCCACCTCATTCTTCAGAAGAGGAACAGTGACCCATATTGTCCAACCGCCTCACAAAATGTATTGAAGCTAAGGTACTTCACAACATTGAATGGGATCCCGCATCATACATCCATCTAGCAAAAGTTTTACAAACACGACCCTTTAATTCCTCTTTTACCGCATCACTTTCACCCAACTTCGTTTGCCTTGAACTTGAAGGAGTCTTGTTGTAGTACAATTCAAGTGGACCCTTATGTTTTGGCTTTTTAAATAGGCTGATGCTTTCATTAATGCTTCCACTTCCACTTCCACTTCCAGTTTGTCGTTTTTGAGTATGATTACTAAAAAAAATCGCCAAATCATGATCTCCTCGTCATAATCAAAATCAAAATCATCTTCAGGTGCCAAAATTTTATGTTCTTTCTTATTCTTTTTCTTCTGCATATAGTTACGGATCTCCTCTTTGACTTGTGCTGGAACTTTGGCACAAGGTGTGACATTCTTAGAACATGCAGCTAAATGTTGCTTGCCCTAAAAAATACCTCATTTCGACTGTTTACCACAAAAAATGCATTTTGTGGTATTTAAGTCGTTAAGGTTAAGGCAATTGAGATAGCGCCATGCGGGATCCTTCCTTAGATTCGATGTTTGGCTAGCATTTGATGTCGACATTCAGAATTTGAAATATAGAATCACAAAAAGTACAATCAAAATTCATTGGCTAATAATTAATAAGTGTAGTAAGCCAGTAACAGTTAACAAACAAATTAGCAAATTAGCAATTCAATTTTTTAAAATCAAACACTAACAGTGTTGATTGTAATCTTTACACACAAACAAATTAACAGTTCAATTTTTAAAAAACAAACACTAACAATGAACAACCAAGCATGACAACAGTGAAAGCCAACATCAAAAATATTTCATAAACATTAACTATTCAGGTCATCCGTCATCAACAACCAATGTCAACTCATCAAGCAAAATATTAATCATATAGGTATTACATTCATTCAATTTTTCAACAAAACAACTAATAGACAATATATTAACCGGAGACTAAAAATAAAAAATTCAGCAGCATAACGGCTTATATTTAGAGACTAGAAGGATAGAGAAGAGAAGGAGAGAATGGTGAGTTACTGGAAAAAAATTGAATTAAAGAAAATAAAAACAATAAAATAATGAAAGTAACATAGTTGACTACCTGGTCAGCTGGTCTTCAAGTCTTCAACTTGGTCTTCACTTCGAATGGAGAAGAGGAGAGGAGAATCAGGAGATTGGAGAGTAGATTGGAGAGGATTGGAGGAGATTGGAGGAGATGGGACTTCCAATTCTTGTTATGCGACTACTTGTTTAGTTATCTAGGTTTTTTTGTTTTGTTTAAAAAAAAAAACTCTAGACTACTTAAAAGATGGACAAAATGACATTAAAAAAAATTGCATTAGGGTGCGCTTAAACGTCACCTAATGGCACCTTGCGATTCGGCGTTTAAGCGCAAAAAACGCACACCTCATCGAAGGGACTGCGTCTGACCACACTCAAGACGCCAAGCCTTTGCCCTGCCTGCCTATCGCCTAGGCGCGCTTTTGACAACAATGGTTCTGGCTAAACTGAAGCTTAACCATGATTCCTTCGAGGACCTTTTCGTTGACCCAAGTGGCCTTCCCCCACATAAAGCCCATGACCATCGAATTTCTCTGTTGCCAAACGGCAAGCCTATCAACGTTAGAACCTATAGACACCCTTACATTCAAAAAAATGAAATAGAAAAGATTATCAAAGCAATGTTAGAGAGTGATATAATTCGACCAAGTAACAACCCATTTGCCTCCCCAATCTTGTTGGTTAAGAGGAAGGATGGGACGTGGAGATTCTCTTATACTAAAGAAAACTAAACAAAATCACTGTTAAGGACAAGTTCTTCATTCCTATAATCGATGAATTGCTTGATCAATTAATTGAGACATGAGTGTTTACCAAGCTGGATTTGAGGGATGGGTACCAACAAATCCGGGTGGCAGAGGAAGATGTCTACAATACTGCTTTTCGAATTCACCAATGGCACTACAAATTCAGAGTAATACCCCTACGTCATTCCAAAGCCTCATGAATGATATTTTTAGATCATATCTTTGGAAAATGATTCTAGTGTTCTTCGACAACATATTATTCTACAGTAAAACTATGCAAGAGCACCTAGATCACCTAAGGTTGACACTAAGCATACTAAGGCATCATCAGTTATATATCAAAAAAAGCAAATGCAAGTCTAGTAGAACCGAATTAAAATACTTGGGGCATTTAATTTCTACTAAAGGAGTGGCTGCAAATATGAAAAAAGGTTCAGTGTCTGTTAGACTAGCCTAGACCCAACAATGTGAAGGCATTAGCACGGTTTTTGGGACTTATGGGCTTCTATAGAAATTTTGTAAGGATTTATGGGATTATTAGCAAACCACTCACATAATTACTAATGAAAGATGGGTTTAAGTGTGGAAGTGAAGTGGAAAAAGCTTTTGGAGACCTCAAGGAAGCCATGACAACTTCACCAGTTTTGGCTTTACTTAATTTTGTCAAACCATTCATTGTAGAGAATGATGCGTGTCACTCAGGTATATGGGCAGTTTTGATGCATGATGGAAGTCCATTGGCCTTCATAAGTAAGGACTTGCCCTCTAAAAAGCTAGGTCTTTTAACATACGAGAAATAGTTACTAGCAATTGTTCATGCTGTTTAAAAATGGAAACTTACATATATGGTAATATGTTTACCATTAAAACTGACCACCAAAGCCTCAAGTTCTTATTAGAACAGAGGATGTCTACTCTCCTACAACAGAGTGGCTCTCAAAGCTCTTGGGATTCGATTATGAAGTAACCTACAAGAAGATAAGTGAAAATGTAGTGGCTGATGGTCGGACTGTCTAGGGCCATGCAAACCAAGGATGAGACTTTTGCTGCTCTAACTACCACTCAACCAGCTTGGGTGCAAGAATTGGAAGGGAGTTATAAACATGACCCCATAGCCTTAGCTTTAATTCAAGAGCTATTAATAAAATCTAATGGCAACATTGATTTCTCTTTACAATGGGGCATACAGAAGAGAAGAGGATTGATTTATGTGGGCAGCACATGTAACCTAAGAGAAAGGCTAGTGAAAGAAGCTCACTCGTTTAACACAGTTGGACATTCTGGGATTAAAGGTACCCTAAAAAGATTGCAAATGTATTTCTATTGGGTCACCATGATCAAATGTGTGAGAAATAAAGTCTTAACTGCCTTACTTGTCAACAATGTAAATGAGATCATGACAGACCACTTAGACTGCTACAACCTTTACCAATTCCCTCCAAGCCTTGGCATGACATAGCCATGGACTTCATTGAAGGCTTACCATCCTCTCAAGGTAAAAACATTAACTTAGTGGTTGTTGACAGACTAACCAAGTATGGCTATTTCCTAGCCCTATCACACCATTACACGGCTCAACAGGTGCATCAACTATTCTTCGAACAAATTCACAAGCTACATGATGTTCCTTCTACAATAGTTAGTGATAGGGATAAAGTGTTTACAAGCTCCTTCTGGCAACATTTGTTCAAACTAATTGGAACCAAGCTCTACCTAAGTATAGTGTTCAGAGAATTACTTAAGGTGCATGATAAGTGCTAGGCCAGTAAAGTGGGACAGATGGTTATCCATGGCTGAGTGGTGGTATAACACAAACTACCACACGGCCCTAACCATGACTCCTTTTAAGGCACTATATGGTTACAAACCTCCGATTTTCACTCTCATAACCTTAGAAGGGAACTCAACTAAAGTTAGGGATTTTGTCAGTGACAGGACAAGGCTACAATCAGTCCTTAAGAAAGCTCTAATCTTAACCTAGACCATAATGAAGTTTTATACCGATAAGAAAAGATATGAAAGGGAGTTTACAGTGGGAGATTGGATTTTTTTAAGGTTACAACCCTATAGATAAACGACAGTGGCTTTACACCGAAACCTTAAACTTGCACCGAAATTCTTTGGACCCTATCAAATATTGGCAAGGATTAGAAGAGTTGCTTACCAATTGCAGCTACCACCAGGTTCTCAGGTTCACCCGGTATTCCATGTCTTACAGTTGAAGAAGAAAGTTGGGGAAACTGTGATTCCTAGTCCGAATCTACCACTTACTGGACCAGATGGCCAATTCATGGTCTCCCCTTCAACTATCCTTGCTTGGAAGCTTTTCAAACACTACAATAGAGTCATGGTGCAGTAGTCAAACTCAGGACCAAACAACACGACTTGGGAAGATTCATCTGTCATCATGCGCCACTTTCCAGAATTTCAATCTTGAGGACAATGTTGTTTCGAAGAAGAAGAGAGAGTTAGATTTGGGAAGATTTTGTCTTCTAAGGATTCTTATCTGAATTCATTAAGTTTAATTAGTATGTCAAGTCGAAACGATGGCGTTTAGAGTATTTAAGGAGTCATGAAACACCGTCGTTTCACTTATCAAATTAGTTTCTAAATTCAATCAAAATGGGCCCGCTTTGGGAAGCCTGTGAGAGTCCATATTAAGTGTTGAGTTTAGTGCTACAGGGGATCACTTGTGGCACCTGGCCATTTTGTTAGAATTCTACAATATGTTGAGTCTTTATCTAAAAGAATATTGTAAGGAATTGATTATGAAACATATTACAATCTTTCTAACTATATTCTCTCTCTCTCTCACTCACTCTTTTACATCTCCGATCTACTTTCTCTTTCTTCTATTTCTCTTCAATATCTTCAGATCTTCAATTAAACCTGTAAAAATACCCAAAAGTTCTTTAGTTCAAGTAACTGAGATTTAATAGAAAAATACATGTCATTACACAGCATAATAGGAACTCTTTTGCTGTGATTCATCGACGAGCCTTGTGAAATTCTTGACAATGAAAACCAAGATTCCATTGAAGAGCAAGAACATGTACCCTTTGTCAATGTTTCGTTGCCTTCTTTACAAAGAAAGACTGGCTCGTGAATCTGTTTACACTCCATTGATGATGATGATGTTGTTGTTGTCGTTGTTGTTGCTTGATTGCTTCCATATATCTTTCTATCTATGATCACAACAAATTTGGAAGAAAATGTGTGTGACAAAGAGAACAAATATATCTATGCTCTTTATAAAAAAAGCCTACAACCTTTTAAATTATAGTTTGTTTAATTTGTTGTAATTTTATATATCTATAATGTACTTAGTAGAATGTTAAATTACTTTCGATGATTGATGTATATAAAATCTATAACAAAAATATAGGGTATATATGGTATTTCATTTTTTTATAATTTGTTTACAATTATTAGCACAGTGCAATTACACTTCTATCCTTGGAGAATTCTAAAATTACATAAATTTTTTTATTAAACACTGTATAAGTGAGGGTATAAATGTATTTCACATTGTATAATCGGGGATCATTTAAAAATTTTGCCTGTAATTAACCATACATATTTTTTTTCTCAGATTCTATCTCTCTCAGCACATCTCTCCTTCCTTGTACAAATTAGAAACGTGTTGCTCTGGTCTGTCTTCTCTCTCACTGGCTCTTCATTTCTTGCTTCTTTCCAATTTCTTTCTTTCTTCTTCCCATTTCAACCAGAGACTTCGTATCCGTCATACTCGAAGCTTCAAGAACGAAGAGGTAAGGCTACTACCATGTTTCTTTGTCTCTTTCTCAGTTTGGTTCTCTCCTTATTCCCTAATTATATTCTCTGTGTAGAATGTTAGTGTATAGATTTTAGTTGAGCATCTTTGTCATGTCTTTGATGTGTATGTGACGAAATGAGTTTGTAAATTTTAAAGCTCTTAAAGCTCTCTCACACCTGAAAAGTTTATGATTCGAATTTATTTTTCCCCTTTCTAATCTTTTTAATAGATTTAAATATTAAAAAACATGATGTAGAGTCTTGGGATCTGTATTTAAATTGCATTTATGAGGGGAAGAGGCAATCGAGAATGATTGATGGCTTTGTTTGTATATCTACTGAGATATGGTCATTTGCTTGCTTGCCTAGATTTATATTTTTTTTCTTATTCTTGAACAGTTTCATTAATTACTCTATAGTCTATACCTTCTTTCTCCTTCTGAGATAAAGTTGCAATAGCAAATTATTGTTATTTTTTCCCATCATTACACATTAACACTTATTCAACCTTTGATAATTAACATAAAATTGTACTGAATAATAATCAGACGGTTATTGTTGTTGTGTATGCGTATAAGTTAAAAAATGATGAGTAAAACCAACATGTCAGTTTCTGTTAGATTCGAAAAAGTGAAAATTGAGTTTTGAAAACTGTGGTGGGTAGCTTGCGGTAGCTGAGATTGTTGGTGTTGAATTGCGGTCTCTGTATTGTTGTGTTTGTGTTATGGTGCTCGATGAAATACCCGTGAGAGATTAGTTTCCTTGGATGTAAATTATGGAACTTTATATGGTAGGTGGGGAATACACAGAAAACTATAGAGGGGAGACTGCCATTCAGTTTGCTCTGAAATAGTAATTAATTTTTTGGGAAGGAAATGGGTAGAATTTACCATTAAGCGAAAGTGGAGGATTTGGCTATTCAATTGATGGTCACGAGAGGAGCATAAAGAATAGGACCTGATAATTTTGAAAGGAGATGAATTGATTTATGTTTCAATACATGATATTTTGCCGTTTTGTATTGCCGTATTAAAGTAGAATTCTTTCTCTTACCTTTCTTCTTTACGATGCCGAGGAATGATTAGATACAACTTAACTTTTTCTTGGCTTTTGTACCTAATCAATCAAGTGCTTGGAAGAGGAATGGATTGCCTTCGCTTATTCGTTTTCCATACCCCTTCTATTCTTTCTTCCTAACGAGTTTAGTTTAAATGTAGATTTCCTATTATCAAACTTTCTATAACATCATTGTATATGTGCTGCTGATTATCATTTCTAAATATGTCATGTGTATTACAGATTTAGAGTAAGGAGTATGTGTAAGCATTTAAGAAGTATATATATCATTTGCACTCATTTATTAGAAACTTTAATCAGTTAATCTCTCGTGTGTAATCCAACGTACTTTGCGTGTGAGAAATGAGAATGTTTTTTGCACTGTTTATAGGCTGGGCAACTCCTTTTTAAGATGGAGAAAAAAGAAATAAAATGGAAGTTGAATAATGTTAAATTACATTTAATTGACATAGAACCTCTTTGATATGTGAGACAGATATGAAATCTTGATTTAGGCCATATCACTTTGCAAACATATCCCAAATAAAGTGTTAAGTACCCCTTCTCAAGCCTTAACTGGGTTCCTGTTTTTGAACAAGTTCGACATTAGTAGAAACCACTTTAACGTTCTAACTATGGATGTCAAAATTACCCATTAGTTTGAGGACCCGTCCAGTTGGGGACTGTTATAACCGTACCATTTAAGTTGAGGTATGGGGCGGGTATTTTTTTTAATCCCCGATTTAATTTCGGTACTGTTACGAGATTTCAAGTCCCTGCCCACCCCGTCCCCGTACCTGCTATCAATATATATATATATATATATATATATATATATACACACACCCCTCACACTATTATTTTCATATTAATCAATAATATTTATATGATCTTTATCAAAAAGTCAAAAAAAAAAACATCACTGGGATAGGGTGGTATAGGGAAAAAAACTGACCCCTTAATGGGGAATCCCCGTATCCGCACAGTTTATTTTAAGGTGGATATTCATCGGGGATGGTATTTCACATACAAATTGGTACTGGAGATGGTAATGGAAAACCAGTCCACGACCCGTACCATTGACATCCCTAGCTCTAACCAACGTTGAAGTTATTTCTACCACCTGGGAACCACTCAACGTCAACAAAGAAAACAACTTTTACATTTTAGAAACAACTTTAACCTTAAAGTCAACATGAAAGTTGTTCCCAAGAACGACTACTCGTTGGGAACAAGTTCAACGTTGATGGGAATCACTTTAACGTTCAAACTAAGGTTGGAGTTATTTTTGGGAACCACTCAATGTCAACAAAGAAAACAACTTTTACATTTTGAGAACCACTTTAATGTTGAAGTTAACGTGAAAGTCATTCCTAGAAACAACTACTTGTTAGGAACCACTTTAAGGTTCAAGCCAACATTAGAGTTGTTTCCATGAACCACTCAAAGTTAACAAAGGTAACCAATGTTAATTTTTGAAACGACTTTAACGTTGAAGTCAACGACAGAGTTGTTTCGGGAAAAAAACTACTCGTTGGAAACCATTTCAACGTTGGGCAATTACCATTTGAACGTTCTAACCAATGTTAGAGTTGTTTTTAGGAACCACTCAATGTTAACAAAGGGAACCACTGTAAAATTTTGGAAACTACTTTAATGTTATAGTCAACGATTAAGTGGTTACCGGGAACAATTTCCTTTGAGAACCATTTCATATTGTGTTTCAATGATAGACAATTCATTGTTCAAATTCACATTATTTAGAAAGACATGTATTTTTCTTTTGGGAAATTTTATGGGCATTATGTGTAATGCCTTTTTTACATCTCATCTGAAATGATAATTTTTTCAATAGGTATTTACTAAACATTTTCTCTTGTCATATACAAACATCCACTTTCATGGTATGATTTTATATCTCATAAATCAAGATAAAAATACTCTCAAATTTAATATTTAGATATGATACTTCAGGAGCATGAGCAAAATAGATAAAATATCCATATCAGTTTCACTATATGTGATATTGAAAACTTAAATCTTTTTATGATACTCACATCATCTTGTAAGGGTGTGTAGAATTATTCCTCAAATGAATGACATGTAAACATATCACTTCATAAAGCATAAGATAAAAAAAATCATAAATCATAGTGATTTTTAAAATTTTCTGATTCATCCATCAACTGCAGGTTCATAAATAAATTTAGAAAAATCTAGAAGCTTTAGGTTCTGAAAAAAATTACAATTTGACTCTCTAGATGAAAGAATCATAACTTGATCAGATTCAGAACTTCTGGTTCTAATAAATTTGATATTAAATTTTTTAATATTACAATTTAAATTGAATTAAGATCTTCAAGTATGATTAGTTTAAAATTGAGAATATTATGTTTTAACAAAATCACTTTAGATTCTGATTTGTATTCATATATAGAGTTTCAGGCATATATAATTTCCTTTTCCAATATTTGGATCGCCCAACGATTTATATTTAAATCAACCTATTATTCAGAACTTTAGGTTCAAAATTTTAGAACTTCAAGTTCAAAATTTTAGAACTTCGAGTTTAGATTCAACGCTTTTTATTCAAATTCAAAACTTCAAGTTCTATATTGAATTTGAATTCGGAACTTCATGTTCTAAAATATTAAAGTATGGTATGTATGTATATAACAATGAATCCAGAACTTTTCAGGTTCTTAATGAAATTAAAATTCAGACCTTCAAAATCTGATTGGTTAACAAAACCACGTTAACTTAAATATCAAAATAATAAATAAATCCAGAAACTTCAGGTTCTGGATCAGTTGTCATAGCCAAACTTAGCTTATTAATTGCATATAAATAAATAAATAAATTCATAAGCCACAAGTTTTGGTAGGTTAGCCCATCAAATCTCTTGAATTACGGATAAATAAATAAATAAATGCAGATAAATATAGTGCGTAATAAATATATCATAACTGCAGATTCTGGTAGGTTGGCCTACTATGCCAATCTCATAAATTGAGTATAAATAAATAAATACAAATAAATAAATAGCATAATAAATAAATTCAGAACCATACGTTATGGTATGTTGGCCTATTGTGCCAATCTTATAAATTGCATATAAATAAATAAATCCAAAACTGCAGATTCTGGTAGGTTGGCCAAACCAATCTCATAAGTTGTAAAAAAATAAAAATAAATATGTAATAATAAATAAATTGTATAAAAGTAAATAAATGTATAATAATAAATCAATCCAGAACTTCAGGTTGAAATGAACTTCAAGTTCTAATAATAAATAAATTGCATAAAAGTAAATAAATATGTAATAATAAATAAATTGAATAACAATAAATAAATACAAAACTTCATGCTGAAATTCAGAACTTTAAATTTGACTGGATTGAAATTCAGAACTTCAAGTTCTAAATAGATTAAAAATCTTAATGTAATATTGAGCCGTAAGTAAATCATCATTCTAGAGATTTTTTTTACTTGTATACAATCGTGGTGATAATGTGTTATGAAAATAATAGAAGATAAATAATATGAATACAATTGTGCTGATAACATGTTGTGAAAATAATAGGAGATAAATAATATGAATATAAACTATAGAACAAACATGGGATTAGTTGTTTTATTGATCAGCTTTTCTTTGTACATTACACTTACAATAAAATATATATAATTAATTAATTTTTCAATGAGAACTTTTTACAATGCACACTTTAAGTATCTTTGATGAAATTGCATAGAATTTATTGAATCTTGAATTGATTTTTTTTTGTATGGATGGTAAAAACATTGAAATACATTTATGGAAAAAAATTAAAAAAAATTCGGTGCAAGAACTAATTTTTTCCAATTTTTTTGAAGATAAAACATTTAAAAATAGGGAAATATAAGAAAAAACAAATAGTTCTTCAATTCAAAAAAATTTCCAAATTTTTACCAAATGTGTATTTTAATTTTCTTAGGATGCATACAAAAAATCTCATTGAAAAACATTTGATTACATGCAACTTCATCAAATGTGCTTAAAGTATGCATCGTAAAAGTTCTCATTAGAAAATTACTATATATATGAGTTAGGCTAGAACAACTTAAAATTGCGACTTAAAATTACTATATATATGAGTTATAAATGCATTCAAATCTCAACCATTGGATTAAGAGCACATGAGTGGTTGAGATGTTGAAGTTAAACTTTTAAGTTACAATTTTAAGTTGTTCTACCCTGACCCTATATATATATAAATAAATATTAAGGTGGTTCTCTGGTAATGATGTCCTGAAATTATAAGTTAAGGACGTCTAACCACGACACACATTCATATTGGGTGTGTGTATTTGTTAATGTAGGGTTATGGGTCCACTGTGAATGTGTTGTTGTGGTTGGATGTCCTGAAATTATAAGTCAGGACTGTCCTGATTGGAGAAGTATTATATATATATATATATATATATATATATATATATATATATATATATGGGGCAGGATCTATGTCCCCAATTTTTTACACAATTTTTGACATAATTTCTTGGCCATTGGATCTTACTTCTTGTAATGGATATGATTTAATCTCTTTTATCTTTCGTTATTTATTGTAGACTTTGTTCTCACCTATTTAATACTTTATTTCTCCAAAATATTATTACTTTATTAAAATCTCTCACCCTGTTTTCTTGTCTTTTATTCATTTTATTTTATTTTTTCCTTTTATTCTTTTAGTTTCTCTCTTTTTTGTTTACTATTTTTATTTCTCAATTTACTTCATCTAAAACCAGAAATTTTATATATGTAATCATTTGCTCCTTTCCAGTTTCCACTTTCCTCTTTTATTTTTTTTCTTTTTAATTTTTTTATATATTCTTTTCCTCTTTTACCATTTCTTATTTCATTAACTTAGGCGGTGTAATTTGCAAAGTTGCACAACAAAATTATTTTCACTTGTATTGGTCTTGTTAATATATTTGCAAAGTTGAACAACAACATCATACATGACTTCATTTATACTGATATTTATAAAATAAAAACTAGGTGCAATAAGTAATTCAATGAAAAACTATCGATTAATCTATAAAATCAATAAAACATGTTGGGCATGTTGGATGTACTTTGCCCATCTCTGTTGTCCTATGATTTGCCCATCTCAAATCAATAAAATCTATAAAATTATTCATTACTAAAATTTGTAAAATAAAACATGTTCATTAGTTCAAAATATTCAAAAGAAAAAAAAACTAATTTAAAAGATCACATGATTATACTGTAAACAAAATTATAACAAAAACCAAAACACTTTTCGCCATTCTAGATTTTAAACATCAATCAAACTATCAAATTGGATGCTTTGATCATCTTCACTAACCATTCAACACAATGCAAACTATTATTCAGCATGGCTGGATGTACTTTGCCTATCTCTGGTATCCTATAAGAAAGCCAAATAATTTGATTATGAACAAAAACAAGAAAACAAATAATCGAGAAAATTTTTAAAATAATCAAGCTAATGAAATAAGAAATGATAAAATAGGAAAAGAATAAAAAAAAAATTAAACTGCTTTTTTAAACTGCTCTTTTTATTTTAATTTTTACTTACTCTCGGAAAAAAAATGAAAGAGGGGAGTGGAAAGGAGCAAGTGATTATATGTATAAAATTTATGTTTTTAGATGAAGTAAATTGAGAAATAAAAATAGTAAAAAAAAACGAAAGAAAGAAAATAACAAAATAAAAGGATTTTAAAGACCGAACAGTGAGAGTGAAAATCACACAGATGATGTTCTAGTTTCAGGTAAAGTAAAAAAAAACACAAAACAAAAAAACGTGTAAAGGAAAAAAAAGAAGAAGTAATGCTACTTTACTCAAACTTGGAGCCCAAATGATGTGACAACACTCTAATCTATTCATTTAAATTGTATTAGATTTGTATGATTTAAATGAATGGATTAGAGTGTTGCCACATTTGGACATCAAATTTGGATAAAGTAGTATAAAAAAAATTAAATAAGGTGAGAGAATTTAATAAAATAATAATATTTTGGAGAGATAAAATATTAAATATGTGAGAGACAATATATGCATTAAATAGGGAAAGATAAAAGAGATTAAATCATATCTATTAAAACAAGCAAGATCTAATGGCCAAGAAATTGCCTAAAAATTATGTAAAAAAATGGGAACATAAATCCTGCAGTTATATATATATATATATAATTTTTCTATTGTCAGTTTGAACTGATAAAAGATTTATCAGTTCCTTACATGTGAGCTACTCATTTTACATACTTTGACTTGGTGTGTATGTACTTGTCAAAACTGTTTTATAAATGACTGGCTCACATTCAATGTCCTGATAAATTTTATGTCAGGACGAACTGACAGTAGAAAGACTGTATATATATATATAAATTATTGTCAGTTCGAACTAATATAAGATATATCAGTTTCTTGTATGTTGCCCATTGAATTTAAATGGTTTAACTTGGTTATATACACTTGTCAAACATCTTTTAAATCCAACGGCTCACATACAAAGAACTGACATATCTTATATCAGTTCAAAAATTGACAATATAAAGAATATAAATATATATATATATATATAAACAACTTTTACAATTTTCACCGACAATTGTGACACTATCCTACCTATATACCCGTATCATACTAAACACGGTTTGTTGCCGAGTATCCATGCCGAATTGCCAATGCATCACGGTGGATTGGTGGAATGATCCACCAACTTCTACAACACTATAAAGTATTTCATGGGCCGCCATCATTTTCATGGTGGGTAGGGTACAGTACCAAATCCCCAAAAGTCACAAATCACAATAAATTCAAAAAACAAGAAAAGAAAAGGGTATTTTGGTAAATAGAGAGAAGGAGGGAGGTGTGTCGGAGGCGGTACCCATAACGTATGATCATTCCAAAAAGTAAGCCGTGTTTCTTGCGCAAGGGAAATCCCGCCCTTTTTCTCACTCTATTTATTAATAATTGTAAATAAATACTATTATAATATTAACAATATCACGCCTTCCTCGATCCCCCTTTATTGATTGATTGATCGATCTCTTTCTCCTCCTCTACCGACTTCTTCTTCCGGATCCCAACTCTTGTCTTGTCAAGGTATTTTTCAGTCTCTAAGATTTATATATATATATATATATTTTAATTCTTGTATCATAAAATTTTATGTTGTTTGTTTTCCATTGTAATTTGATTTTATTCATTGCATGGTTTTTTTTAGGATTTCTTTTGTTTGACTCAAAACCGTGAAGGTTTAGAAATCTGAGGAGAGAAGAGAATATTGTTATTGTTTATAATAATATTTGTATGTCAGAGGAAATTTTCTGGAATTGGATGTGTTCAATTAGATTGTTTTAATTCTGAGAATTACTTGCATTGATTGATAATTGGTTTTCTCTCTGATGGCAATTTTAATGATGATAATGGTGGTTGCTTAATTTTTTTTTTTTTAAAAAACAGAATCGGAGACTGAAGCTATATATTAGGGTCCCCAATGATTGAGCTGAGCACCTCACTCCTGAGGTGGCTGATCCTGATTGGCTCCGATACTTATTATTTGTTCTCTTTTGGATGTCTGGTAACTGTAACCGGATCATTTGGGTTTTTAGCTATTATGTATGTGTTTTTCAAGTGGCAGAGAAAAACATCTCTAAATTGGGTGAAAGATGCTGCTATAGCAAAGAAGAAATTCTGGAAGAAACAAAAAGTTCATATATCTAATCATATATGGACTGAGGATTTTGCTTATGGTGAACAGCCATCCACATGCTGTGTTTGCTTGACTTCTTTGGTCTGCCCACAATCTGTAGCTGCAAAATCAGCATCTTATTTTCCTGTCCACCGTTGCGCTGTTTGTGGTGTAGCAGCTCATTTCTATTGTTCTGAATACGCAGCTAAAGATTGCAAATGTGTGGCTCAATATGGTTCTACTCATAATGTGCGACACCAGTGGTCTGAAAGATGGGATAATACAGATGATAATGCTGAGATGTCTGCCTTCTGCTTTTATTGTGACGAACCATGTGGTGTTCCTTTTATTGATGCTTCTCCTACATGGCATTGCTTATGGTGTCAACGCCTTATACATGTCAAATGTCATACTATAATGTCAAAAGAATCTGGTGATGATTGTGATTTGGGTTCCCTTAGAAGGCTCATTGTTTCTCCACTTTGTGTAAAAGAAGTTGTAGAGAACACTGCAGGTGGGATGCTAAGTTCTATCTTACCTTCTGTTCGTGGGCAGTTGAAAAGGAAGCGTCATCGGGGTAAGAATGGAAAAAATCGTACTGTTAATGGAAAGATTCATGATTCATCATCTCCCAATTTTGAATTGGACAATGTCTTCAATGGGTTTGTTGGCATGAAGAAATCTAGTAGTGATAAGAATCTTGACTATTTAAAGACAGATGGTACTGTGCTCAGCATAAAAGGCTCCTGTAATGGGATACTGCAAAAAAGAAATGGAACAGCCATTTGTGGTCAAGAGAAAAAGTATACCTTGGTTGATTTGCCACAAGATGCGAGGCCTCTCTTGGTCTTTATTAATGCTAAGAGTGGGGGTCAACTTGGGCCTTATCTGCGGAGGAGACTGAACATACTTTTGAATCCTGTCCAGGTGAGAAGATAATCTGTTACTAGCAATGATAGACCATATGAACTATATTGAACCAATTTATTCTGTTACAGTTCTAACATTTGATTATTACATTTTCTCTTAGTGCTTAATACTTAATTTGTTACAATGCCTATGCCTAGGTTGTCCTTGCTAGTTGCTAGCTGTGGTTCATCACATTTATTGTGGCAAATTAATCAAACATAAGTTTGAATATGTGAATAATTAGGTAAAGCATGGATATTTTCCAAGGCCTGCTTCATGTTCTCAACTATCCATATAAACAAGAAGTTTTGGTGTGTAGTTTCCTATCAAATTTATACTTTGTTCTCGCAAGAAAGTCTGTGATGACTGTTGTACTGACTAGATGATGTATGACATGAAACGAGAATAGGGAGAGAGAGAGAGAGAGAAAAAAAAGAGAAGAAGAGGAGAGATATATAATGTGGGATAAGAGAATTAGGAGAGAAGAGAATGTTGTTTTAGACATAGATTAGATTGTTTAGAGCTTCCCCTATTGTATTAATGAATAAATGTGTTAAAAAAAATACTGTAAGACCTATTTATAACGGACAAGTCTAGTCTATCATACAAAGAAACCAAATTAACTGTTTAAATAATGGTTATTATTATCATGTGCTCTTAGGGTGTACATTAATGAAAAATTGTTATTAGCAAGAGTTTCATTAAAAATAAAAATAAACTTCTTAAGCAAATCTCTACTTGATTGGAGGACCCCATTAGTATTGTTTGATATCTTTGGATATACATCTTGCTAGTTTCTAGCCAGTAACTTTTTCAAGTTAATTGGTATTTCTTATCCTAGTGCCAATTCTAATCCCAAAGTTGATGCAACTAAGTAGAGATTGTTTTTGTAGTTACTAACCTTTCCCACATTGGGTGCTACTATTCCTTTTTACTTGCCTGGTGCTTTCCTGATGGAGAATGATATTTAGAAACAATTCTCGGTGTATTTATTTTAATGATTTTGGGGGCTTTTTTTTTCATTTCTTTTTAATGGGATAAAACTTGTTATTTAGTTTCTCTCTGAGTTTATGGGCATCTACCTGTGAAGAATTTGGCGAAAATTCTCTATTTTTCATCATGCTGGGTTGGAAGGCTATTGTTAATTGATCGAATTCCTTGTATCTAGGATTTTTGTTCAATTTGTTGTTTTGATGGACTACCGGTTCACTTTTGTACTTTTTTTTCTTCGTTCTTAAATAAACTTTTTTGTTTCCTATAAAAAGGATTTTTTTTCTCTTTTTTGAGGCAAATTTACTTACTTGAAGTAATTAGTTTTCTTAATTGAGTTAGATTTTGTTTTCATTCACTATAACATAGGCGTTGATGTACTTTTCTTTTTAGAGTTTAAGACTAAGGAATTTTCTATCTTTCTCTTTTCTGTTTTTCTTTCTGCTTCCACTCTCCCTACTGCTTTATGTCCATCTTCTCTTTTTTCTTTCAAATTTCTGTTTAATCCACTTTCTCCCTTCTTTTCCCTTCTATTTCTCTTTTTTGTTGACATCAACTGATTTAAGATCTTTCTTGCCTAACACCAAAGGGTGCAAGAGCACTCTCGTATCACATAATTTGGTAACTCTATAAATAGGTGATTGAATCTTCATGATATTCCTCTTGCCCATTATTTTCATTTGTATGCATGCAATAAGTAATGTCTGGAAAGTTTTGTGAATACTTTCAATCTAAATCACAGGTTTCACATGTTTAAAACCTATGTTGTCATGAACTAAAAGAGTTTAATCATAAAACAGAAGATAATTCCAATCTTCTCTTCCCTTGTCATGAATCGTCGATACTTACAATCTTGGATTCAAAGGGTTATGTTATATTTGACAGATTGTGCTGCATAGCATATAAGTTCCTCTAGGAGTATTTGGCTGAGTTCTATGATTTCAATGTGCAGGTGTTTGAACTTAGTGATTCCCAAGGTCCTGAGGTTGGTTTAGAGTTATTTAGTAACTTGCAATATTTTAGAGTTTTGGTCTGTGGTGGAGATGGCACTGTTGCATGGGTTCTCGATGCAATTGAGAGGCATAATTTTGATTCTCCTCCACCTGTTGCTGTTCTTCCTCTTGGCACAGGAAATGATATGTCAAGGGTTTTGCGGTGGGGAAGAGGTTTCTCAAATATTGATGGACAAGGTGGCTTAAGCACAATTCTGAATGACATTGATCAAGCAGCAATTACAATGCTAGATCGCTGGAAAGTAAATATAAGAGGAGAACACTCAGAGTGTGATCCAAGAAAAGAACACTCCAAGTTCATGATGAACTATTTAGGTATATAACTGAAATTGAAATGTCAGTGACAAGTTTGGATCCATTAACAATTCTAATTTACTTTTTATTAGGTATTGGATGTGATGCAAAGGTTGCATATGAATTTCATGTGACTCGGCAGGAGAATCCTGAAAAGTTTTCTAGTCGGGTAAGCTATATATATTTCTGCTGCTCTGCGCATTTTATTCTGAGTTGTAAATAATTATTTGTTTTATGTTGGCATCTTTTCTGAATGGTTACTCAATCATGTTTTTCCATATGCATAATTTTTCCTGCTTCCATGGTTTAAGTTATATGTAAGCAGTACATTTCTAGTTTGACTAAGTCAGTGGAGTAGTTGGTGGGCCTTGGCAAAGACAATGCTGGCTAAATTCCATTAATGTCATAACTAGGTCGATGGAAACTTTTTTCAATCACCTGTTTTGGGATTTTAAATCCATTTAGATATTAATCCTAGATACAGAAGTTTATTTAGTTTATAATATGTATTTCTTTCTTTCCTTAGAAATTTTTTAAGAAAAGGCTTGCCATCTTTGATTTTTTATTTGTGATTTTGGCACTTTGTTAATTAGAATTTCATGGACAGTTTGTGAATAAACTGCGATATGCCCGAGAAGGTGCCAGGGATATAATGGATAGAACATGTGCTGACTTACCATGGCATGTTTGGCTTGAAGTTGATGGAAAAGACATCCAGATTCCAAAGGTACGTGATTAAGTATAATTTATTATCATTTAGCCATTTAGGTTACCGATTGCTTTTGTGCTTCAAAAGGCTATTTTATTATTATTGTTGTTATTTTATGTTTAAGTGCATGCTATGTTTCTTTTCCATATTTTAAATGCTTTCTTCTTTTATTCTATTTTCACCTCCAGGATTCTGAGGGTTTAATTGTGCTGAACATTGGCAGCTACATGGGTGGAGTAGATCTTTGGCAGAATGACTCTGAGCATGATGATGATGATTTTAGACTTCAGTCCATGCATGATAAAGTTCTTGAGGTTGTGTGTATCTGCGGAGCATGGCATCTTGGCAAACTACAGGTCTGAGACTTGCTTATGCTATTTTTTTAGGGTGGAATTGCCACCTTACCAGGATGATCTTCAACATGTTACTGTTTCCTCCATAATTGTGATTCTTGAATGTTTAATAATAATTTTAACTCATAATTATTCTTCCTGCTCTCCATATTATCACTGATCTTTCTATTTTGTAATATTTAATACATATTTTTATTCATTCATAAAGTATGATTAGATATTAGTCCTTTACATGGTATTGCCTACAATTACTCCTTGTGGCAGAAAATATTGGTGGTGGCATTTATGTAATTCACTTTTGTGGAATCTCTGATGTTCATTAGTAGTCTTTCCTTATTTATAGGTGGTCTCTTCCTTTACTCGTAATGCATTTAACAAAAAAATTTATGGTTTTTAAACAAACGGTTCATGCAGTAATCATTAACAACCAATTATCATCATACAATTTGGATTAACTCTATATGATAGAACCCAAGAGGTTGGCCTAGTGGTTGAGTGGTGTAACTTTCAACCAAGTGGTTAACAGTTCAAAACCTCTTGGTGGTTCTCTATAACTATGATTTGTCTACATTATAATGTTTTATGTTGCATTTGTTGGTAACCTATGATGACATGTCTATACATTTTTTGGTGGTGCCATATAAGCTTGATTGGCATTGCCATACAACTACTCCTAGTGGCAGAAATTGAAAGTGGTGGCATTACGTTATCGATAATCTGTTATTGTTAGATCTATTCTCAAACATCATATTGAATTTTGCAACCAATTTAAGTAACATGATTGTGATCAACCCTTAGATGATAGGCATGGTTCTATATGATCTGTCCAAGATATTCTTTTATGTGTTACCTCGAAAATGATAGTTCTCTGAATATTTATTAACTTTTATAAACCTTCACTTCTTCTTGTGTTGTTCTACAGAGTCATGAACTTTGTACATTGTACAGTATAGATAGTCCATAAATTTCTTAACCTATAATTGGGATATTGGTATTGTAAAAATGCCAAATAAAATATCATTACATATAGGAAAAGTATCAGATATTGTCTATTATATATCCTGTTGTGAGTTTACTCTTTCAAATGAATTATTACTTTTATATTAAATGTAAGGTTTCTATGCTTCTTGTATCATTAGATAATTATGTCACTAAATCCCTGCAGCTGATATCAGCAAGCAAATAAATGAGAGAGCCTTTTAAGTTGTAAATATCTTCTTTTTCTTTTATACAAACAAATTGTGGTTTATAGGAAATTTTACCTGCAAATACTTGATGACACTTATTTTGAACTGAAATTGGATGTAGATGTTGTTGAACGAATTGAGAGTTGAGACCAAAGCTTTTTTTCTATGCAGGTTGGACTTTCACAAGCTCGGAGGCTAGCCCAAGGGAAAGTGATAAGAATACATGCTTCTAGTCCTTTCCCAGTTCAAATAGATGGGGAACCATTCATTCAACAGCCTGGATGCTTAGAAATAACACATCATGGACAGGTATTTTATGCCTTTTCGTCTAAGTAATTACATTGTACACATCTGGATGCTTGTGTATGGTAGTAGTTTGCTTCTAATTGTACTTGAAAGAAACTAATATGTTACCCTGATACTTGAAAATTATGAAGAGAAACAGAGGTATTTTTGAAATGGTATAAGCATTATTATAGTATGGTATAATTTGTTCTGTGTAAAAAACTCGATTATGATTATTGAACATAGAACGTGATGAAATTATAATTGAATTATTTGAGCTAATTGATTTGACGAGCAAGAAATAACTTTCTCCGAACTTGTCAATTACTACATGAAACTGAGTTGTCCAATCTGGTTTGTTCAGGTGTTCATGTTGAGGAGGGCCTCAGAGGAACCTAGAGGGCATGCGGCTGCTATTATGACAGATGTGTTACTAGACGCTGAGTGCAAAGGAATTATCAATGCATCTCAAAAGAAAACTCTACTCCAGCAGATTGCCCTCCATCTTTCCTAGTTTGTCTGTTAATTGCGTATAATATCAATGCAGAAGCTAACATGATTTTGGTACGTTTTCTTCTCATCGTCTACACCTTCAGTTGCCCAATATGTTCTGTTTCCACTAGCGGATTTTTTGTAAATTACAAGAGAGATGACACAGAATTACACGAGTGTACTTAGATATGAAAGATTGTAAAGATATGATACGGCTTTCAATGACAATTAGGGCTGTCCCGTTATCAAAAGGAGTTGCATTTTTGTCAGAATCCATTCCAATGATCCATTATTCCTCCTTCCTGAAGCCTCATTTCTGTTATCATTTATTGTGAGATACATCACCTTATTTTCTGTTTCTTGCAACATAATTTAATTAGGGCAAGCTGTGCAAATTATGGTATCAAACAAGTCGCGGTTTGTCGGTATCCGACGAGATTAAACGTAATATGTGTGGCTCAAATATCTATTTCCACAGTGTTGGAGGATATTATCAGTGACCTGCTAGACCTTTTGTTAGGAAAAGTAAATAAATATAAAAAATTTGAAAAAATATAAGAAATATATTTTTCTTTTTTGAAAAAGAGGAAGAAAAAATGAAGGTCACCTGACCTCTATCGGTCTTGATGATCCTTGTGGTTGGAAGAGGCCTCCACCTCTGCAATGCATGTGGAGGTTGCTCTTTACACCCTTGCATGGTGATCTTCTCATTGAAGAGATTCCTTCCTCCCTTAGAGGAGGATGCCTCCCGTAGATGGTAGAGATCTCAACCATATTTGTTTAGTTAAGGGCAATTCCATATCCGAAGAGGTGAAACGGAGTAACAATTTCTGTATATAAAATTGTTATAATATTGTCTGGTTAAGCGATATATATCAAGGTTTCTCACTTACAAATCCTTTGATTTAAAATTATATATAAACCCACTTTTCATCGTTATGATCAAAATCCAAGGGTTGTTGTGTAAGTAGTGGGTCAGGAGAAAGAATATACAACAATCCTTGGATTTTGATCCAAAAGGATGGACACTGAGTTTATATATAATTTTATATCAATGAGTTTGTTGTTGATACACCTTATATATATATATATATATATATATATATATATATATATATATTCAATGTATAGATAGCTATATTGATGCTACCATACTTGTTTAATAAATACAAACTTTTTTATGCAGTATATTTTTTCAATGTATAGATAGTAACAGCGATGCGAGTTTAATAATACAAACCTTTTACGCAATTTAATCATATTCTAAAATAAAAAAAGAAAAGAAAAAAATAGTTCTCTGCAAATCATAGTTTACTAACCTTTTACGCACTTCAATCATTTTCTAAAAAAGGAAAAAAGAAAAGAAAAAATAGTTCTCTGCAAATCAAAGTTTGGAACAATGGAAATCACGAAAGAGTTAAATACAACAAAAAATAAAGATTTGCGGTGAACGTGGATCGAACGCGTGACCTTCAGATCTTCAGTCTGACGCTCTCCCAACTGAGCTATCCCCGCTTGTTGATTTCTCTTTTCCAATTATCTATTTAATAGCAGGTCAACTATACAAGAATAAGTCTCCCGAAAGACTTTTTAAAATTAATTAGTTCATTACAGTGAATCAAAATTAAGAATCTAGCCAGATATAATATTAATCACAGTTAGTAACTTCATGGTTTAAGAAAACACTAATGTTAGATCACCCAAAAATTTAACCCAAATTTCAATCCAAAAATGTGGCAATTGGTTTTTCATTAACCATATCATCCTAATGCTGTAAATATGGGTCGGGTCTGGCATACCCGGCCTGACCAGCTTGCCAAGATGGCAGGCCGTGCCAGGCACGACCCCAATGCTTGTGCCGTGCTGGGCCTTGGGTCGGGACACGCCATGCCGGCCCAGCTTAACACGCATATGGATCGTGCCAAACCCAACGGTCGGCACACCGAATTATTATTTATTATTATTTATTTTTGAATCAAACAGTAACTTTATTTCGAATTATTATTTATTATTATTTATTTTTGAATCAAACAGTAACTTTATTTTTATAATAAAATTATTAAAAAATTTGACTCAGCCAACGGTTGAAAATTAAAAATTTGCCAAAAATTACCATTTATCCCCTCATCTCTTCTATTTTATATTTTTACCCACATTTCAAATTTTTCTATAAATACCTCCACCCATTCCAATTTTCATACACTTTCTCTCAGTCTCTCATTCTCTCCATTCTCCAATTCTCCGTTACTCTCTCTAATCTATATTATCTACACCATTTCATATTTTCATAATTTCATCCTTACTCTTTCTCTCTACTCTCATTCTCTCTCTATTCTCTACCCTACTAATTTACTATTCTAATATTATATTACTAATTTACTATTGTCTAACTATTATTCTCTAATATCTCTACCAAGTCACCAAAGTTCAAATGTACATTTTTTCTGTAAGTGTTATTATTTAATTTTATATTTTAGTTTTTAAATTTTATATTTATACTAAATATATTTATGCTCAATTGTTATTATTTAATTTTATGTTTTAGTTTTTAAATTTTATATTTATACTTAATATATTTATGCTTAGTTATTAATTTTGATATTTATTCTTAGGTTTTATGCATATTTAATATTTATGGCTTTATGCTTAGTATATTATGAGTTTATGTCTAGTAACTAATTTTAATATTTGTATATTTTAATTTATGCTTAGTACATTTTTGTTTAGTTAGTAAATTTATCATTTTATGTTAGTAGTTAATTTTTATATTTTTGGTTAGTAAATTTATCATTTTATGTTTAGACGTTTAGTAGTTAATTTTAATATTTTTGTTTAGTTAGTACGTTTATCATTTTATGTTTAGTTATTAATTTTAATATTTTTGGTTAGTAAATTTATCATTTTATGTTTAAACTTTAGTCATTGATTTTAATATTTTTGTTTAGTTAGTAAATTTATCATTTTATGTTTAGTAGTTAATTTTAATATTTTTGGTTAGTAAATTTATAATTTTATGTTTAGTATTTAATTTTAATATTTTTGTTTAGTAAATTTATCATTTTATATTTAGTAATTAATTTTATTTTTTGGTTAGTAAATTTATCATTTTATGTTTAGTTGTTAATTTTAATATTTTTGGTTAGTAAATTTATTATTTTATGTTGAGTAATTAATTTAATATTTTTTGTTAGTAAATTTATCATTTTATTTTTAGTAGTTAATTTTAATATTTTTGTTTAGTTAATACATATATCATTTTATGTTTAGTTATTAATTTTAATATTTTTGTTTAGTACTTTTATCATTTTATGGCTTTTATAGTTTTATGTTTAGTATATTTATGATTTTATGCTTAGTTTTTAATGACTAATGAGTTAATATTTGTATTGTAGGAAATGAATCCTAATCATCCTTATTTTCCGGACGATCTTAATATGAACAACGATTATTTTGACCTTTCCAGACCGGCGGAAACGGCAGCGGGACCTTCTGGTTCCGATGCCACACCGACATCACGTCCCAAAACTAAAAAGTTGACATCAGAAGTATGACAGTATTTTGACGTAGTACAAATAAAAAACCTATCCAGTATGTTCATGAAATGAGCTAAATGTAAGTTTTGTTATAAGGACTATGCCACTTCCAGGGGGAACCGATCATTTGAAAAGGCATAAGGACAAATGCATGTCTGCACTCGGACATGTAGACACTACAACTCAAACACAACTACAACGGCACCTAGATGGGTCCGTTACGACGTGGCGTTACGACGCTGAGCATGCTAGAGTATGCATGGCACATTACATTGCATAAACTGATCAACCAATTAATTTCGATGACAATGTTTTTTATGAAAATTTATCCAAAATGTATACAACCTCCAATTTAAGGCTGTTTCTAAAAACACCACTAGGAGCGATTTGTTAAAATGTTTAAAAACCGAACGAGATCACTTGATAACTGAATTACAACATCTAAGTGTCTCTATTGCATTAACTTTCGATATTTGGAACGCATGTTCCAAATATGATTATTTATGTGTCACATGACACTATTTAGACTCTGATTGGCGGTTACAAAAAAAAAAAATTTTGGTTTTCATCCTATGGATTTTCAACATACCGCATAAAATATTTATAATGTCATTCTTTATGTTTTAGAAACTTATGAAATAATTCAACGTATCCTTTCTGTCTCATTAGATAATGCATCAGCATATACTAGCTCTATTTCATTGTTTTTTCGAAACAATATCCCGCAAGATAGGGGTATTTCTTCCACCAATGGTGTGCATGTCATATCATAAATTTAGTTGTACAATCTGGTATGAAAGAAGTAAGTGATCGTATAGATCGCATCAGAAATGTCATTTCTTTGATCAGCAACTCTAATTTAAGATTGCGAGAGTTCGTCAGATACTGTCAAACTTTCGGTCTATGACCCCAACGATTCCAAATAGATATACCGGTAAGGTGGAACTCTACTCACTTAAATGCTGCACAATTGTTTGGATTATAATACACCTATTTCAGGTTTTTATAACATGAAAATGATTAAAATTAACCGTCCAGTATTGACCCCTGACGATTGGTATGTAAAAAAGATTTTTGTTGATTTTTAAAGGTTTTTTACGATGCCACTGTAACTCTTTCCGGGGTCTATTATCCCACATCTTCCCAAGTAATCCATCAGATTGTGGAAATGACTAAAATGTTTAACATTTATAGGATTGAAAATATATTAGGCACTGCAGTTGTTGCCATGAAGACCAAGTTGAAAAAATACTGGTCTACAATTATTTTCCTTTATGCCTTAGGTGTTATAGTAGATCCTATGATTAAATTATTTGGTTTAGAAACTTTGCTTGATTTTGTTGGTGCTAATTTGAGCGTAGATTATTCTGCACATGTTACTGACATTTGAAACAAGTTGTTCGAAGTTTTTAGTATTTATGAACGCAAGTTTGGCGGCGTTGACACATAACCATCAGTGGAACCGAACACACTCCCGTTGAAGACAAGTTGGAGCATTCTCAAACACCGAAAAAAAGACGACTTATCAAGTTCTTCTTCTTCATCCCAAGCTCCACGAGCTGCTGCAACTTTCGATACCGAACTGAACAGGTTCCTTAAAGATCAGTTCGATTCATTAGAAAACACGGAGCAATTTGATAAGTTGTTATGGTGGAAGACCTATAGCTACAGATATCTGATCCTGTCACACCTTGTACGTGACGTACTCGTTATCCTTGTGTCCACTGTTTCTTCATAACAGGCATTCAGTACGAGTTGACGTATAATTGAGCCAAAAAGAAGCTCTTTGTCTCTAGAGATGGTGGATGTATTGACATGCCTTCGGGATTGAGAGCATGCTCAAAACATGATGCAAAATGAAATGGAAGACCAATAATTTATTCAAAATTTCTCCAATTTATATGTCGATGAGGGTTCCAGCACTAAATAGGTCCATGACTAGGTTATACATGTACTTTTACTTGTAATACGATTACACTCTTTTTCCCTCACCAAGTTTTTATTACACTGAGTTTTTCTTGGTAAAGTTTTTAATAAGACAATTATGTACTACTAAAAGTCAACATATATATAGGCATAAAATCACTTACCGATTTGCCTTGTGACCTTGTGTGAGTTGGGCCAACTTGTGCCCACTTGACTTCAAAGGAAATTGATAGGACTGAGTAATATATGGTGGCCCACTTGCATATGGAGTAGAAGGTTTTAGAATCTTGGTGGAAATCCATCTTATTACAACACTCCCTATTGGATTTCCACCACTTGTATTTCAATTTGCTAGGTAACATCCAGTGGGACAAAAACCTCGGCAAAAATATATACAATGATCTTCTGGATTTTATGGTATTAGACGTTCTCAAAACTATCTAATTAAAAACTTTATCAGGAAAACCCAGTGGGATAAAACATGATCGAAAGGAAAACGAGTATAGTGCACATATGTTCAGAATTATTGTTTTCTTCAAAACATTTATCATATTTATACTTTGTTAGGAAAAACCCAGTAAGGTAAAAACCTCAGCAAAAATATCCATTGATCTGTCGAATCAAAGTAATATTTATGATGATCTTTTGGATCAAGGTAACATATATACGATGATTAGCAAGATCAAAGTAATATTTACAATGATCTTCTTGATCAAGACAACATATATACAATGATTTACTGGATCAATGTAATATTTATGATGATCTTTATGGATCAAATGATTTTTGGGTGTGCTTAGAAAATTGCCTCATTAAAACCATATAAGGAAAATCCAATGGGACAAAAAACCTGATCGAAAGGAAAAAGAGTACAATGCACATATGCTCCAAAATAACTAATATACTTCATTTGATATACTCCCCCCCTGATAGAACGCTCCCCCTGATAAAAGTTCTTTTGAAGCAATCTTTTGAATTGCTAAAATTGACGCATACATATGTTTATTTCATGAAACGAAATAACGTCATGGATTATTGGAGGGAGTATAAGCAAAGATTTGCTTTATGAAGTAATGTCCATATGGAATCTTTTCAAAATCTTTTCAACATATTTTGATTGATCGACAAGCATTCCATTTGATCTATATTCAATTTTCAGGTCGAGACAATATTTTTTTTCTTATTTCTTTATAAAGACACATGAGTATATAATATGATTATTATATCCTTATCTTTATCGGATATTAACTGAGACGGTTATACCACATCTGTACATATTGTTTTTAATCCATATATATAAAGATTTTTGTATGTTCATCAAGTACATATTACGAGATCTCGATTTACATGCTTCTAGCATTTTAAATCCTTCAAGGATTATAAATATCTGCATTTAGTGAATCATATAGATAAATTATTAGTACGTCTGGAAGACGTATTTCAAGCCTTTCAAAGGCAGTCAAATTAATTAAAAATTCGGAACGTAATCGTATTCATCAGTAGTTAGTACCAAGTTTCTAAAAAAAACCTTGTACTAAAAGTTGTGTCTCATATCTCATGAACTCGTTTTTCTCATTAAGTTTTCGTATAAAGACACATTAGTATCCAACTAGTTTGACATCTTCAAGTGTCTAGACTATTATTGTTCTGAACACTTTATATTTGGCATATGAAGTCAATTCTTCTTGAATTGCTTCTTTCTATGTAGGCCAATCATGCATTTTGTCTACAATCATTGATATTATGAATATCATAATTATCATTTATAATTTTAGTAGTGCTATTGTGTATAAAAATACATTATCAATGAGTGTTTCCTTATGATTCCATATTTCTCTCATATGATTTATAGAAAATTTCTCAATTTATGTATTTTACTTCCATTTCAATGGATTTAGTTATTTCATAGACTTTTATGATTTATAGAATTTCTATCAATTTCTATATTCTTATATCTCTGTTGAGATTTCTTCTATTTCAATAGATTTTGTCATTTCATAGACTTGTATATCTTTAGATATATCAGACCCTTATAGAATTGATTTAGAGAAAGTGAATTTATTTATAATTTAAGTTTTGTTTACTTTTGAGCTCCAGATAACAATACCCTTCAAAAAGATTCACAAGCTTATGATATGCATCAGATGATTTATCTGTTGCCCTTTACTCTGATCGTTCTTCAAGAACAGTCACCCAGCAGGGGTTTATGAGATGACAACGGTTATATGTAAAAATCATCATTAAGGAAACGTCATTACAGTAAGGGGCCACGTAAGCAAAGTCGAGAAAAGTCAAGCGTTAAAGGGCAGAAATTCCCAAGGGAAGTTACTAGGCAAAAAGTAAAGCAACCCGACCACAGACGAAGAAACCGGCTCGGGCATACTCGGGCATACTCGGGATCAGATAATGAAGACAAGTACTTCATAAACATATGGATAGAATCAGAAGCAAGCAACTCCACAATAAGCAACGATACGACTATCAGAGTTCAATTGAAAGGCAAATAGATTTCCCGCAGATAAAGGGCGAGGAATCCGACGCAGATTCGGACTCAGCCAAAACAGGAAACAGGATAAACTCCATAAAGAGACAGACTTCAATTAGAACTAGAAAATCACATAAAGTACGGGTATCATAACACCAAACCCTAGCACAACCATAAACCCTAGCAAATAACATGTATAAATACCCCAGTAAGAAACATAATGGGGGCAGGTGTGAATTAGCAGGATCAGTCAGAGAGAAATACTTTGTAATTGAATTTTTGATAGTGGATTTGACTGTGTTGCTCAAGCAACAACCCGTGGATTTTTCTCCAGTTAAAAGGAGTTTTTACCACGTATTCGTATCTCTTGATTTATTGTTTTCTTGCGGTATTACACTTATCTGTTCTTATTTTCGCTTGATACAAGTTCGTTGATAGTGACGACGAAAAATCACCATCAACAATTGGCGCTAGAAGGAGGGGTGTTCAAACAAAACTTGTGACAATGGCTGACGAAGGAGATGGTAGCGATTCCAAGTATAGTCAAGGATTGCCAATCAATGAATTGGAGGATGATGCCACCCTTAACACTGCAGAGGTAACCTTGGCAACGGCAGATCAGTCAAATGCCCTTACTAGTATTCAGCGTTTTCCTCCAACTAACGAAGAGATTGCGCAACGATTCCGCGCTTCCTTACAGCAACTTATATCTGACGCTGCAAGGCAAGGGGTTGATCTCTCCTCCACGGAAGGCTTGACGTCACCTCACAATCTTTCTGCTCCAAATCAGCAAGCAACGAGGTTGCGCTCCACAGTGGTGATACCAACGCCTGACGCACCCATAAAGGCAAGCCGTGATCCGATTGACAGGCCGGTGATTTTTTCTGAAAGGCCAACCAGGGGAAGCGGAGAACGTAGAGAGGAGAATGACTCGGACAGAAAGTATGGTCATGACCAGACGGCAAGGGATAGAGACCGTCCACGGAGGCGTACTCATCGGAGAGATCGATCGTCGTCCTCGGGAGAGAGTGAGCAGAATTATCATCACAAGCGCCAAAGGGGCACAGTTCGGCTGCACGGCTTAAATCGGGATCAAAAAGAATCGAATCCGGAAGAGAGAGGCCAAAAACTGACTATAAGTCAGAATTTCAATGCTGTGGGGGAGCCGGAGGGAGACAGAGATATACTCATACAGAGTTTGACCCGGGAAGTGAAGAATAATCGCCGACAAATGGATGCGTTAGTCAGGCGATACGGGCGTAACGAGTTGTCAGATGATGAATCCGGGAGTCCTTTCACCAATAGGATCCTGAGGACGCCATTCCCGGAGAGGTTTAGAATGCCACATGTAGAGCAATTCAAAAAGGACACGGACCCTAAGGAACATGTCAGAAGATACAAGAGTGTCATGACCCAGTATGTTTACAATGATGCCCTACTATGCTTAAATTTCCCTCAAACTCTTGGGGATCTGGGCTCTAGGTGGTTCGGCAGGTTACCAACGGCCAGCATAAGTAACTTCAGCGAGCTGAGTAAGGCTTTCTCAAGGCAGTTCCTCGGGAATGTGCACAGAAAGAAGTCGGTGGCTCACTTGTCTCAACTTAAGCAAGGAAATGATGAGTCACTTAAGAAATATTTGGGAAGATTCGGTCAAGAAGTGTCTGAGATTGGAAGTGCAAACGACGAGGCTATAATTGCAGCGTTCATCAATAACCTCCAGAATGGTCAGCTGTCATTTGACCTGAGGAGAGCCCGTTTGACCAGTTACGCTGACATGATGGATATGGCTGGGGGCTATGCCTTGGCAGAGGAAGAAGAAATCGCCACGGGAGGATACTTCGTGCATGGCGGACGCCCGGAAGGGTTTAAAGCCAATGACCAAGCGAAGACGCCCGATGCGAAAGGTGTTAAACAAAAGAATAAGACACGGGATAGTCGGGATGGTTGTCGGGCATATGATCCAAAGACGGACCAACCGCGGCAGAAGTTCCAAGGCAGATATACAAACTATACCCCACTGAGGAAGGATCAAGAGGAAATTCTAGCAATCCTGGAGGAGAAGAACATGTCTAAAGAACCTCCTAAGCAGTCATCCTATGCCCGGAGGGACACCACCAAGTATTGCAGGTTCCATAAGGAGAATGGACACGAAACTTCCAAGTGTTTTCAACTTAGGGATCACATAGAGACCCTCATCAGGGAAGGACACTTGAAAGATATCGTCCTGAGGAAAACCGACAAGGTAGACGGACAAAGAAATAACCGACAGGATGGTCAGGCAAGAAAACTTAGCCCCAAGAAAGCTGAGGATGAAGGAGCGATCAACACGATTTTTGGTGGACCGTAAACTGGAAAAAGTAATAGGGAGAGGACCCAGGAAATTCGGGAAGCTGTAGAGGCTAGAAGAGATCTAGGTGTCAATTCCATTGAACCCGACCCAAAAAAGATCAAGGGAGGCTGGGACCCCATCATATTCACAGAGGCTGACTCACATGGAGTAGATGTAAGACCAAACGATGCACTGGTAATCAGCGCACATATTGGCTATAAGGAGGTCCATCGGATTTTGATCGACAATGGAAGCTCATCGGATATTTTGAGTGCAGGAGTTTATGACCAGCTGAGGCTGGACAGGAAAGACCTGCAGCCTTTTCCTACACCTCTTAGAGGATTTGGCGGGGTGGAGGTAAGGTCGCTCGGCACAGTAAAATTACCGGTGAAGGTCGGGAAGGCTCCTTGCCAAAAGACAGTGTTACTCGACTTTGTAGTCGTCGACACAGAAAATTGGCCGTATAACGCCCTACTGGGCCGACCGTTCTTGAATAAAGCTAAGGCGGTGACGGCGACTTATGCTTTAATGATGAAGTTCCCAACAGATTTTGGAGTTGGAATGGTCAAAGGATCACAAGAAATGGCTCGAAGGGCAAATTTGTCAGTATACAAGGACAGAGAAGTAAACCATGTATATGATGTGACAACCAAGCTGATAACCGATGAGACTGAAGAATCAGAAGTACCGAAGGATTTTGAGTTGGATCCCAGAGAGGAGCCCGAAGCTAAGAAAGATGAGCCGACCGAAGAGGTGGCATTGGACCCAGAAGATCCCGGCAGGACGGTGAAAGTTGGGGCAAATTTGAGTGAATGTATAAAAGCCCAACTTGTCTCACTACTAAGGGATTACAAGGATGTTTTTGCTTGGAGCCACGAAGATATGCCCGGGATAGATCCAAAAGTGATATCACATTGCCTCTCCATCAATCCAGAGTTCCGCCCGGTAATGCAAAAGAGACGGCTGTTCAATCCAGAGAGGAGTGTGGCCATTAAGGATGAAGTAGGCAAGTTGCTTTCTGCAGGATCGATAAGGGAAGTCAAATACCCAGAATGGGTGGCCAATGTGGTGCTGGTTAAGAAGAAAAATAATCAGTGGAGAATGTGTGTAGACTTCACCGATTTGAATAAAGCCTGCCCGAAAGATAGCTTCCCATTGCCGAGAATAGACCAACTGGTGGATGCAACAGTTGGGCACGAATTGTTGAGCTTCATGGATGCTTATTCAGGATACAATCACATCAGAATGAATAAAGCGGATGAAGAAAAGACAGCCTTCACCACAGATCAGGGTTTGTACTGCTATAAGGTGATGCCTTTCGGCTTGAAAAACGCTGGGGCAACCTACAAGAAACTGGTAAACAGGATTTTTGCCCGGCAAATCGAGAGGAACATGGAAGTTTATGTGGATGATATGTTGACCAAGAGTGTCACAGCGGAGAGGCATTCAGAAGACTTAAGGGAGACCTTCGAAGTGCTGAGGAGATATAAAATGAAGCTTAACCCGAGCAAATGTGTGTTCGGAGTGCCATCAGGGAGATTTCTTGGTTTTCAGGTGCATCAAAGAGGGATTGAGGTGAACCCCGAGAAGATCAAAGCGTTGGAAGATATGGCTTCGCCAAGGACGCTGAGGGATGTACAGAGACTAACGGGATGTCTTGCGTCACTTAACCGATTCATAGCGAAGTCGACAGACAAATGCGCCCCATTCTTCAGGGCAATAAAGAAAGGAAAAGGCCTTGAATGGAGTGAAGAATGCGAAGCTGCTTTTCAGAAATTGAAAGAGTATTTAGGGCGAGCACCCATCCTCTCAAAGCCGGTGGTCGGGGAAACGTTGTACCTGTACCTCTCAGTCACAGAGGTAGCGACAAGTTCGGTGTTGATTCGAATGGAGGAAGGAGTGTAAAAACCGGTATATTACACCAGCAAGGCGTTGCTGCCAGTAGAAACTAGATACTCACCGGCCGAAAAGGTCGCACTCGCCCTGGTCGCGGCAGCCAGAAAACTAAGGCCGTACTTCCAAGCGCATGCAATAGAGGTGTACACCGACTGCCCGCTAAAACTCATCCTGCAAAAGCCAGAACTGTCGGGAAGATTGACTAAATGGGCGGTTGAGCTAAGTGAATTTGACATCAAATATACCCCAAAAGCTGCAGTTAAGGGACAAGCGGTGTCCGATTTCATAGCAGAGTTCACCGAGCCAGATATGGAAGTGCAAAGGATGATAGAAGGCGAACAAGTGAGTAAGTTCCAATGGAAGTTGCATGTGGATGGATCGTCAAATACTCATGGCAGTGGGGCCGGAATAGTCATAACAACACCAGAAGGGGATGCTGTGGAATGCGCCATGAGATTCGACTTCAAAGCAACTAATAACCAAGCAGAGTATGAAGCTTTGTTGGCTGGTTTGAGAGTTTGCATAGCATTGGGGGCAGATGAGTTGGCGGTATACAGCGATTCCCAGGTTGTGGTTAACCAAGTGCTGGATGAATACCAGATGAGGGAGGAGCATATGATAGCTTACTTAGACATTGCAAAGAGCTTGCTTAAAAAGTTTAAGGCGTACATGATCCTTCAAATCCCTCGGGAGGAGAACGAAAAAGCAGATGATTTGTCTAAATTAGCCTCAGCCACCATGAGTATTAGGTCGAAAGCAATACCAGTGGCGCACCTGACCAGACCAAGTACGGTAGAATCTGAAGAGGTCATGGTGTCAGAAATCCAGCTAGGTCCAAGTGATTGGACGACCCAGCTTAGAGAATATTTGGAGAGAAACATATTACCGGAGGATGCTGTGGAGGCAAAACGCGTCAAGTACAGGTCAACTCGGTACACGATTCTAAGGGGAGAACTATACAGAAGAGGGTTCTCAAAGGTGTTACAAAGATGTGTTGCCGGAGAAGAAACCTACAAGATTCTGAAAGATGTTCACAGTGGGGTGTGTGGAAACCACACTGGGGGTAAGAGCCTAGCACACAAGGTACTTCGGCAAGGTTTTTATTGGCTGACTTTATTTTCCGAAGCGCAACGATTCGCGGAAAGTTGCAAGACATGTGAAAGGATAGCAAACGACATTCGGCAACCCCCGGAGTTACTCAGAAGCTTAACTTCCCCTTGGCCTTTTGCCATGTGGGGCCTCGACCTGATTGGTCCAATGCCCACAGGAACAAGGGGAGGAGCAAAATACGCAATTGTGGCAGTAGACTATTTTACCAAGTGGGCAGAAGCAGAGGCATTGGTGCACATCACGGAGGCGAACACCACTAGCTTTGTCAGGAGGAACATCATATATAGGTTCGGAATCCCGAGCATCATTATAACAGATAACGGAACTCAGTTCGACAACAGCAAGTTCAGGGAAATGTGCGAGGAGTACAAGATTGCAAACTACTATGCGTCACCTGCACATCCTCAAACCAATGGCCAAACTGAAGCTGTGAACAAGGTGATCAAGCACACACTGAAACCAAAACTGGAATCAAAGAAAGGCAGTTGGGCAGACAAACTACCAGAGGTGTTATGGGCATACCGAACGACTGTCAGGTCATCCACATGGGAGACCCCTTTTACACTAGCATTCGGAACAGAGGCCGTAATCCCGACGGAAACAACCTTTACGTCACCCAGGGTGCAACTATACAGCCCCGAGCACAACGTCAACATGTTGCAGCGGAACTTAGACGAGCTTGAAGAAATCAGGGACGCAGCTCAAGTGAGAAACGCAGCTTATCAGCAGAGGGCTGCAAGGTACTATAATTCCCATGTTCGTGTGCGTAGATTCCAGCTCGGAGATTTAGTGCTAAGAAGGGTATCCCCGAACACTAAGGACAAGTCGGCAGGATCTCTCCCCGACAAATGGGAAGGCCCGTATATCATCAAGGGAGTTGCAGGGCATGGAGCCTACCTGATAGCTCACCCAGAAGGCAGCTTAGTACCCCGACCATGCAACGCTCAGTATCTCAAGATTTTCTACCCCTGACAAACTCATTCATGTTTAATATTATTTTAGCTTTGCTTTAACTTATAATCAAGTTAAGAGGTTTTTAATTCTTATTGTTATCTAATAAAGTCCGTTTGCTAATAAAGAGGTTATCCATTGAAGACGATGAAATCCACGATAAAGAATGTTTATGTTCAAATAAAGCAAAAACAACAGTGGCCACTTCGTCCGAGAACAAGCAGACTAAATTTAGTCACCTAAAACAAACCGGTCCGAGCAAATCTCGTTCAAAAATAATCATGCGCTACGAGGCCGCGGGAGAGCGGACAAGTAGTTCTTGAAGGGCTGAGAAGCTGGAATAGCGTGCCCGCCTGGTTTAAGCAGTGCAAACGCACTTCTTAACCAAAAGGCAAAACCGAGGCACCAGGATAACTGGAAAATTGCTCGGAGCGCCGCCAGGAAGACTGGTGAGATGCGCAGTCGTGTTGGCTGGTCAACATAACCACCAACGATTCGACGAAACCTTGCACAGACAAAACCGGGAGACGTCCTAGGTGACTTGTGTAAGGACCTTGACGTATGGTTGTGGTGAGCCTCGACGAAACGTTAGGGTGAAACGTTAGGGTAAAACGATCTTCACCAGATCGGAGAAATTAATTGCCAGTTAAATAAGATACTCGGCTTAAAAAAGCTGTCAGTTAAATAAGATACTCGGCTTTAAAAGAAAAATTGCCAGTTAAATAAGATACTTGGTCCAATAAATCAACAGCCAGTTTAATGAGATACTCGGCTTAATAAACGAGTTGCCAGTTGAATAAGATACTCGGTTAACTTTGGTGGTCGCCAAGCACTTAGTTGAAATTAAGAGTTCCAAAAATTCTTAAGATCTATGAGCCGAGTATAGGTGACCGAACAAATTATGCTTCATTTGTTTTTCTTTTGTTTATACGTTTATCATGCAGGGAACTGGACAGGCAGAATAGTGAATAGATTTCTTATATATGAGCAAAAGAATATACAACGGTTGTTACAAAAAAGAAAAAGAAAATTAATCAAGAAGATGCCGGCGGTTAGGAACTACTTCCACCAATGCTCGGGTCCGGTTCCATCACGTACTCATTCAGAAGACTGTCATCAGAAGGCCAGACAATCACATCTTCCGGAGCGTCGTCATCTACCCAAGCGCTATAATCTACCCCGGGAATAGGCCCAACGTCAGAAGCCTCACCGTCGATCCCCACTTTCCCACAAGTGTGGAAAGTTGAGAAGGAATCAGCAGTGGGAACTTCCAGGTGCATGAGATGTGGCTCTTTTCCCTTACTTCTGCAATATGCTCGCCACGTCTTCATCTGGAGCCGAAGGGATTCCAGAGAGGCATCCACATGCTTTCTGACCGAGAGGTTCCAGTTGGCCCTGGCCCAATCGGTTGCTCTGTTCTTCTTCTTGAAAAACTCTCCGGCCGAGACCATTCCCCTCTGCAATTCCCGGAGAAGTAAAGCATCATAGGCTGGAGATCTTTTGAAGCGATCGACCCCCTGAATCTCTAACTCCAGCCTAGCTTCCTTCGACAGGGACTTGACCGTCAAGGCTTGACGTTCCAAGTCCTGAATTCGGCGCTGGTAGGAGGACTTGGCATCTTTAGCTGTCTGCTTGGCCTGGAGTAGAGCCTCCTGAGTAGATAACAACTGGTTTTTTTAAGGTTTGGGCCTCTTCAGAAGCGAAAGATGCCTTCTGTTCAGCCTCTAGTTGACGCGTTAAGCACTGGTCCAGAAGCACCTGACCCCACCTGGCCCCTTCCTGACAAGCCAGTTCGGCCCGAGCACGGCGATCTTCACTCTCCTTCAACTGAGCTTCAAGCCTCCTTATTTTCTCCGTCTGACCATCACTAGTGTGGCAGACTTCAGTCATCTCGGCTACCATCTGCAACGAGCCGATAACAAGTGACAAGAATGAAGTAAGCAATAAAGGAGATAAATATGAAACTCTTAAGAGTTACTCACATAAGAAGCGCTGTTGAAGAAATGGCAGAGCCGATCAGATAACGAACCGACCCTGAGATCGCTCCAACGATCCTCCCCTATATATGCTTGGCCCGAAGCCATAGCCTTTAACATGGCCTCGGGGGTAGGTACACCGGACTGGGTTGAAGGGACAGAGCTGCCAAAATTAGCCTCGGGGAACCTAGCAGTAGGTACTGCCTGAGAGGAACTAAGGGGGATGCCAGGTTCGTCCCTCATCTGATCCCGTGGAGGAGAGTTCTCTATTGTTCTCTCATTCTCAGCAGCCTCCGCTACCCCCTCCTCATCCGAGGATGACTCGACGAAAGCAACCACTCGAGGAATCTTGGGGGCTGGACGACCAGGTGAGAACGAGGCTTTTCTTTTTCCGGGTTGCCTCCCATGAGTATTCAGGTCTGCAGTGGGGTCCTCAAAATCTGGATCGGAACGCCCCATTTCAGCACCACTTCCAGACGGCGCAGTGTTCAGTTCGGCAGAAATCAGAATCTTCGGAACTGTCACGTCTGGATGCTCCCTGGCAATTTCCGCATCAGGGGAAGTGGTATTCGTCTCGACTACAGCAGGCCGAGGAGATCTAGTTCCGTAGGAGAAGGCAGTTGGCTCGGAAGACTCCCCAACCTTCTCCTTCCCCTTTGTCGAAGGACCTGCTTGATTGCCTTCATCAGTTGCGTGGGCAGCCAACTCTTGATCCTGAGTTTCCTCAGGCATGTAATCCGGCACGTCGTCTGCACCCCCCCTCGGGAATGTCTTCGGAAGAATTCCCATCAGAGTCACCTTGAGGAGGGGTTATCCCCGCATCCTGTTGACGTTTAACTTCCCTCCGGCTCGCCTCCACAATGCCTTTCATTCGGCGGGCTTGGGCATCGCACACTACATCTATGTCGTACACTAAAAAATAAAAAATAAAAAAATTTTAGGAAGCTGAAAGCCAGACAGATAAAGCAGCTAAATAGCAAGGAAGAAAAAAAAAGGAACTTATAGCGACGCTGGCGTGCAGAAAGTTGAGGGAAGAGGCGAGCCGTTATCATCTTCTTCTCATCGAAGAGGTAAGGTCTGCCCCTCTTTTCCACGGGACGGAAGGCCGCCCGAGACATGGTTTTGAGCTCTTCATCCGTAAAAGACGAAGTTATGTGGTTCCACTGGGGTGCGCAGAAGTACCGAGGCACCCGGCGAGTCATCTCGGAACCCTCAATGTCAAAAGAAATTGACCGTCCCCAGTCTCCACCCACGAAGAACCAACTATTCTTCCAGAACTTGTTTGAGGTGGGGAAGCCCCAAACAAACCCTTTCATCTTCTCATCAGCGGTCGGCATCACCCTGTTCTTTACGATCACGTCCTTGGGGACCCAACTCTCGGGCTGAGTTGAAAGCAGGAAGTAAATCCCAGTCTTTCCCAGAGGCCTCAAAGAATAGAAGTGACTAATTTCCCGAGGGGTTGGGGGTGGTCGTCCCATCCTATGCCATATGTGCCACATGCACATCAAGATCCGATAGCTATTCGGAGTTAGTTGAGCGGGGGCGAGCTGAACTTCGGCCAAAAACCACGTAATGAAAGGTTGCAGTGGAAGCGTCACCCCGTAAGAAAGCATCGCCCCGTAAATCGCCAGTTGACCGGGCGGGGGGTTCCACGCAGCCCGACCATTAGCAGGGTTCAATGTGACGGTGTCGCTGTCCAGATCAAAACGGTTCATGTATTTAATGACTTCTTCGGGGCCGACCACATTTGGCTCGACGTCGTAAGCGCAAACTCTCTCGGGAGAGAAGACGATACGAGCCTCCCTATGCTCGTCCTCAATGTCTTTATCGACCACCCTTTGGGGCCCGACTCGAAAATCCCAAACAAAGGAACCTTTATTGATGTCGCAATTGCTTTGTTTCTTCCCCATTCTTTTCCACGACCAAGAATTATCACAAGCCACAGAAGCAGAACTGGAATCGGTTTCAGGCTGATAGGATTCAGGCTGTGACGAACTGGAAGAAGCTGTTGAAACTTCACGACGCAGTCCAGATAAGTTGAGTCCGGAGACGTCAGCGTCTATAAATCGGGGCTGATCGGGAATTGGATCACCAAGCAACCTGTGGACAGCCACAACAGTACAAGTATCACCCTGCTCAATGGCAATCATAGCAACAGTGAAAAGACGATGTCTAGCAGAGGGATCCATGAGAACTAACCTTAAAGGATTGAAGAAGCGTGAGGTACGGCAGGATCTTCGAGAAGGTCGAGAAAAGGTTTGGAAACCGAGAAAAGTAAATCTTCGCAGGACGAGATTACAGGCAGGGAAACAATGGCAGAAATCTGGGAAACAATGGCAGAAATCTGGAAAACGGTGGCTGAAATCTGGGAAGTAATGGTAAAAACTTGAATAGGGGTTTTCCCCTTTGAAGCAATAATCCTATATATAAGCATGCCACCGGTCCCAAGACACAAAACCCTAGAAAGGGTAGATGAGGAGAAGCGGGAAAGATTGGGATAAGAATCATGACGTGAGCTGTACGGGCACGAACAGAAGGGTCGCGTCTCATAAATGCCACGTACCACGGCCAAACAAAAGAAGACAGGTGGCAGTAAAGAGAGGCACCGAGCCGTCGAAGAGACAGTCAGTCACCATTAAAAGATCTTCAAATAAGAAAAGAATCAAACGCGTGCAGGCGTAATTAAGACACGCCATTAACGTTTCGAAGCGAACGAGGAATTTGAAATCCGACATTGATGAAAAAGACGATAAACGAGAAAAAGTCATGAAAGAGTTAAATATTTATCCCGAGTAAGCAGGATACATTCGGTTCAAATATTTAAGGGGGTATTGTTATATGTAAAAATCATCATTAAGGAAACGTCATTACAGTAAGAGGCCACGTAAGCAAAGTCGAGAAAAGTCAAGCATTAAAGGGAAGAAATTCCCAAGGGAAGTTACTCGGCAAAAAGTAAAGCAACCCGACCACAGACGAAGAAACCGGCTCGGGCATACTCGGGCATACTCGGGATCAGATAATGAAGACAAGTACTTCATAAACATATGGATAGAATCAGAAGCAAGCAACTCCACAATAAGCAACAATACGACTATCAGAGTTCAATTGAAAGGCAAATAGATTTCCCGCAGATAAAGGGCGAGGAATCCGACGCAGATTCGGACTCAGCCAAAACAAGAAACAGGATAAACTCCATAAAGAGACAGACTTCAATTAGAACTAGAAAATCACATAAAGTACGGGTATCATAACACCAAACCCTAGCACAACCATAAACCCTGGCAAATAACATGTATAAATACCCCAGTAAGAAACATAATGGGGGCAGGTGTGAATTAGCAGGATAAGTCAGATAGAAATACTTTGTAATTGAATTTTTGATAGTGGATTTGACTGTGTTGCTCAAGCAACAACCCGTGGATTTTTCTCCAGTTAAAAGGAGTTTTTACCACGTATTCGTATCTCTTGATTTATTGTTTTCTTGCGGTATTACACTTATCTGTTCTTATTTTCGCTTGATACAAGTTCGTTGATAGTGACGACGAAAAATCACCATCAACAACAACTTTATAAAATCTTGTTACCTTTAATATATCAGGTAACAGATTAATAATCATATGATGATCAATTATCTTTCGTATTTGAATGATACGAAGATTGAAATGAGACACACACACACACACATACACACATAGTGGTGTAAATATGGGCCGGGCCTGGAGGGCCCGGTCCGGCCGGCCTGCCAAGGATAGCGGGCCGTGCCTGGCACGGCCCGCAACTGTAGCGAGCCGTGCCAGGCACGGCCCCCATTCTTGGCACGTGCCGGGTCAGGGTTCCAGGCACGGCGTGCCGGCCCGGTACGGCACGCCAGCACGGCGTGCCAGGCCCAACGGTCCGCACGCGTGCCGGGACGGAGTGCCGACCGTTGGGCCCGCGGAATTATTTTTTTATTTATTTTTTTTTTTAAAATTTAAGTATATAACGGTATTTTTTTTAAAAAAAATAACCGTTGGCTGACGTCAGCCAACGGTTATGTTTTTAAAAAAACTATAAAAATTACAATTTGCCCCCTCAACTCTTGTGTTTTATATTTTTACCCACTTTTCTAATTTTTCTATAAATACTCCCACACATTCCACTTTTCATTCACTTTCTCTAATTCTCTCAATCTCTCCATTCTCAAACTCTCTATACAATTTCAATTATTCTTAATTTCATTCTTACTCTCTCTCTACTATTCTACACTACTAATATACTATTATAATATTTTATTAGTAATTTACTATTATTCTCTAATCTCTCCACCAAGACACCAAAGTTCAAACTTCAAAGGTACATTTTTATTTAAGAGTTATATTTTAAATTTAATATGTTTGTTTAGTTAGTAAATTTATCATTTTATGTTTATATCAGTTATTAATTTTATTTATTTAGTAAATTTATCATTTTTATGTGTAGGGGTTAATTTTAATTTTAATTTTTAGTAAATTAATCATTTTATGTGTAGGATGTAATTTTAATATATTGTTTTAGTAAAAAAAAATCATTTTTATGTGTAGGGGTTAATTTTAATATAATTTTTTAGTAAAAAAATCATTTTATT
Organism: Dipteronia sinensis; assembly: GCA_033220585.1. NCBI lineage: Eukaryota > Viridiplantae > Streptophyta > Magnoliopsida > Sapindales > Sapindaceae > Dipteronia > Dipteronia sinensis. The sequence continues at coordinate 23,033,068 of CM065640.1, read as the reverse complement.
TGTAATAGTTAATTTTAATATATTTTGTTTGTAAAATAATCATTTTATGTGTAGGAGTTCATTTTAATATATTGTTTTAGTTAAAAAAAATCATTTTTATGTCTAGGGGTTAATTTTAATAAATATTTTTAGTAAATTAATCATTTTATGTGTAGGAGTTAATTTTAATATATTGTTTGATTAAAAAAATCATTTTTATGTGTAGGGGTTAGTTTTAATATAATTTTTTAGTAAAAAAATCATTTTATTTTTAGTAGTTAATTTTAATATATTTTGTTTGTAAAATAATCATTTTATGTGTAGGAGTTCATTTTAATATATTGTTTTAGTAAAAAAAAATCATTTTTATGTGTAGGAGTTAATTTTAATATTTTTTTTTAGTAAATTAATCATTTTATGTGTAGGAGTTAATTTTAATATATTGTTTTAGTAAAATAATCATTTTATGTGTAGGAGTTAATTTTAATATATTGTTTGATTAAAAAAATCATTTTTATGTGTAGGGGTTAATTTTAATATAATTTTTTAATAAAAAAACCATTTTATTTTTAGTAGTTAATTTTAATATATTTTGTTTGTAAAATAATCATTTTATGTGTAGGAGTTAATTTTAATATATTGTTTTAGTAAAAAAAAATCATTTTTATGTGTAGGGGTTAATTTTAATACATTGTTTTTAGTAAATTAATCATTTTATGTGTAGGAGTTAATTTTAATATATTGTTTTAGTAAAATAATCATTTTATGTGTAGGAGTTCATTTTAATATATTGTTTTAGTAAAAAAAAATCATTTTTATGTGTAGGAGTTAATTTTAATATAATATTTTAGTAAAAAAATCATTTTATTTTTAGTAGTTAATTTTAATATATTTTGTTTGTAAAATAATCATTTTATGTGTAGGAGTTAATTTTAATATATTGTTTTAGTAAAAAAAAAAATTATTTTTATGTGTAGGGGTTAATTTTAATACATTGTTTTTAGTAAATTAATCATTTTATGTGTAGGAGTTAATTTTAATATATTGTTTTAGTAAAATAATCATTTTATGTGTAGGAGTTCATTTTAATATATTATTTTAGTAAAAAAAATCATTTTTATGTGTAGGAGTTAATTTTAATATATTGTTTTAGTAAAAAAATCATTTTATTTTTAGTAGTTAATTTTAATATATTTTGTTTGTAAAATAATCATTTTATGTGTAGGAGTTAATTTTAATATATTGTTTTAGTAAAAAAATCATTTTATTTTTAGTAGTTAATTTTAATATATTTTGTTTGTAAAATAATCATTTTATGTGTAGGAGTTAATTTTAATATATTGTTTTAGTAAAAAAAAAATCATTTTTATGTGTAGGGGTTAATTTTAATACATTTTTTTAGTAAATTAATCATTTTATGTGTAGGAGTTAATTTTAATATATTGTTTTAGTAAAATAATCATTTTATGTGTAGGAGTTCATTTTAATATATTGTTTTAGTAAAAAAAAAATCATTTTTATGTGTAGGAGTTAATTTTAATATATTTTTTAGTAAAAAAATCATTTTATTTTTAGTAGTTAATTTTAATATATTTTGTTAGTAAAATAATCATTGTATGTGTAGGAGTTAATTTTAATATATATTTTTAGTAAAATAATCATTGTATGTGTATGAGTTAATTTTAATGACCTAAACTTTTTTTTTCTAGGAAATGGATCCTACCCATCCTTATTTTCCAGACGGTCTAAACATGCTGAACGATAATTTTGATCTCTCCGGACCGGCAGAAACCGTAGCGGGACCTTCTGGTTCCGGCGCCACACCGACATCACGTACCAAATCTAAGAGGTTAACATCAGACGTATGGCAGTGTTTTGACGTAGTAGAAATGACACTTCCAGACGGTACGGTCGGCCCCAGAGCCAAATGTAAGTTTTGTCCTAAGAACTATACCACTACTAAGGGTGGAACCGGTCATTTGAGAAGGCATATGCTAAAATGCATGCCCAAACACGTACATGTACCCAATACAACCCAGACACAACTGCAACGGCACCCAGACGGGTCGGTTACGACGTGGCATTACGACGCCGCGCATGCTAGAGAATGTTTGGCACGGTACATTGCACAAACTGATCAACCTATTAATTTCGGTGACTGTGTTTTTTTTCAAGAATTTATCACATCTACATTTTGCCCCCAAATGCAAATTGTTTCTAGAACTACCACTATGAACGATTTGATAAAAAATGTTTAAAACCCAACGAGATGACTTGACGGCTGAATTACAGCATCTAACTGTCTCAATTGCATTAACTTCCGATATTTTGAACGCATGTTCCAAACAGGACTATTTATGTGTCACAGGACACTATTTAGACTCTGAATGTAGGATACAAAAAAAAATTCTTGGTTTTCGTCCTATGGATTTTGCACATACCGCAGACAATATTTTTGATGTCATTCTTTCTGTTTTAGAAACTTATGACATAACTCATCGCATCCTCTCTATCACATTAGATAATGCATCGGCAAATACTAAGTCTATTGCATTGTTTACTGAAAGAAACATCCCGCAAGCTGGGGGTTATTTCTTCCACCAGCGTTGTGCATGTCATATCATAAATTTAGTTGTACAGTCTGGTTTGAAGGAAGTAAGCAATCGTATAGAACGCATCAGAGATGCCATTTCTTGGATCGGTAGCTCTAATCCAAGATTTCAAGAATTTGGCAGACACGGTACATTAAACGGTCTACGACCCTGACGATTCCAAACTGATATGCCGGTAAGTTGGAACTCTACTTACTTAATGCTGAAAAATTGTTTGGAATATGATACAACTATTTCAGGTTTTTATAACATGAAATTGGCCGAAAGTGGCTGTCCACCTGCTCAATCACTGACACCAGACGATTGGTATGTGGCAAAGATTTTTGTTGAATTTTTACAGGTTTTTTACAATGCCACTGTAACCCTTTCTGGGGTCTACTACCCCACATCTTCCCAGGCAATCTATCAGATTGTGGAAATGTCTGACATGTTAAACACTTATAGGGAAGATGACTTGCTTGGCGATGCAGTTGTTGCCATGGAGACCAAGTTTAAAAAATACTGGTCTGAAATGCCTTTCCTTTATGCCTTAGATGTTATAGTAGATCCTAGAATTAAATTAGCTGGTTTAGAATATTTGCTTGAGTTTAATGGTAATAAATTGTCAATAGATTATTCCGAACAGATTACTGACATTCGAAACAAGTTGTTCGAAGTTTTTAGTATTTATGAGCGCAGGTTTGGCGGCATTCACACGGAACCATCACCAGAACCGGACACACAACCGTTGCCGACAAGTTGGAGCATTCTCAAACGCCGGAAAAAAGACAAATCAGCAAGTTCTTCTTCTTCAACTACACGATCTGCTGCATCTTCTGGTGCCGAACTGAATAGGTTCCTTGAAGCACAGTTTGATGTCGACGAAAACACGGAGAATTTTGATCTGTTGTTATGGTGGAAGACCTATAGCTACAGGTATCCGGTCTTGTCACACTTAGCACGTGACATACTGGTTATCCCCGTGTCCACTGTGTCTTCAGAACAGGCATTCAGCACGAGTGGACGAATTATTGAACCAAGAAGAAATTGTTTGACTCCAGAGATGGTGGAGGTATTAATATGCATTCGGGATTGGGAGCATGCTCGAAAGAGGATGCAAAATGAAACGGTAGAGGAAACAATTTATTCAAAATTTCTCCAATTTATATGTCGATGAGGGTTCCGGCAGTAACCAGGTCCAGAACTAGATTATACATGTACATTTACTTGTAATACGATTGCACTTTTTTTCCCTTACCAAGTTTTTATCCCACTGGGTTTTCTTGGTAATGTTCTTAATGAGGCAATCATGTAAATATGTAATACTGAAAGTCCGAAATAAATAAAGAATTCTTCATTTCATATTTTTATCTACTTTTTTTTTCTTTCATGTTTTATCTTTATTTATTTTTTGAATTAATTCATTAAATAAAATAAAAAATGTATCTATAATCTATTATTAATTTATTATAAACATTTTTTTTATTATACTAAAATAATAATATATAAAAAAAATTTAAAATATATATATGGGCTGGCCCATTTGGCCAGCCAAATTGGCCCACGTGCCGGCACGGCACGGCACGCGGCACGGCACGGAAGGGCCGTGCCGGGCCCCCATTTAGGAAAACGGGCCGTGCCAGGCACGGCCTGTTTTCCTAAACGGGCCGGGGGGCCGTGCCGATGTGGGCCGGGCCGGCCCCCTTTTACACCATTACACACACACACACACACACACACACATATATATATATATATATATATATATATATATATATAGCCGAACTGATATCTCTATTTTGTATAAGAGTAACTTTTCATTTACTATTCTCTTCTGGAGAAACTTTCCATTTGAAAATTAATCAAAATAATAATATGCTGATTATGCGTAAAAATATAAACTTTCAGAAGTTTAAATGATCTAATCGAAGATTAATCAAAATCAACATTAATCTTAGAATGATATAGAAGTCTTATCTTAGATCATGCCAAAGATGCAATAAGGAGATATACAATACAATCAAATATCTTAAAAAGTGAGCAAGTCCCTATATAGATATTAGTAACTGTATCAAAATAATAAAGTTCTCGCAATTACATGTAGACGTTTAATAAGTAATTCCCCTGATCCATTTTGATTATGAGTATATCTGAAAATTAGATGTTGAACATCAATCCCAACTGCTTTGCAATATTCATCAAATATCTTGTAAGTTCAATCAAGTTAATATGTCTGAAAAACTAATAATCAGTGCAAGTAATATGAAGATGTTTGATAATAAACAAACATATGATCATCTCGTAGATGCATTAATTAGAACTATAAAATAATGAAATGGTTCATTTGGTGGATGAATATGTCCACATATATCCCCTTGAATGATGGAGATTCAAAACCAACTTTAGAATGAAATGGTTTATTTGGTGGATGAATATATCCACATATATCCCTTTGAATGATAGGGATTCAAAACCAAGTTTTAGAATGTGATGGTCTTATTACTATAATCTCAATTTGTGAACATGCAGTGCATATATTATTATGGAATTAAAGAATCTTCTGACTCTTTAATTAATGTCCATAAGAATTTCGACGATCGTAAGTATTATCCTAGATTCTTGATGACCGAAACTATCATGTTAAAACTTAAGTATTTTTGGATTTGAGAACTTCTAGTTCATAACTGTATAAACTTTATACATTTTATAACTATGTAATATAATCCAGATGAAAAAGTATGCAGCTTCCTAATAATGAGTTTCTGGCCCAAATCATACACAAATATTCAACACTCTTATTATTCATAGTCTCAATATGACATTAATAATGTTGTATACCTTTGATCTAAGCATATTTATTTATGTTTTGCTTGAATAATATCAAGTATCATTGATACATAATTTAGTATTGTTTGATAACAATATCGTGGCTCTTTCAGAGCTTTCTATTAGATCCGTTGGACCTGATGCAGTATTAACATTTGCTATAAGCAAAGTCAAATTCATAAAATATTTCTGACTCCGCAGAATTGTATGAGTCGTTTGCACTATCGGCAAGACATATTTTTCCTTCCGGGGATTTTATGGACATTATATATAATGTCATTTTTAATATCTCATATGAAATGATAATAATCTATCTCCCCTCTTTTTTTCATCCTTTTAATTTTTTTGTTTTTCTATAGGGTAAATTACACTGAACCCCTTGAGGTTTAAGCAAGTTACACTTAGATGGATAAGTTTCTTTATTATACACTAACACCCCCAAAACTTAAATTTAACTTTTAATATACCTAAAATGCACCTAGTTATATTATTTTATACTTTATTTTTTTACCTTTTAACCAAAAAATTTATAAACTTTAATAAAAGTAAAAAACTAAATAAAAATACGATTCATTAAATAAATAAATAGTTTTAAAAAATTAAATAAATAAATAAATAGTTTAAAAAAATATATAGTTTTTAAAAATAAAATAAATAAATAGTTTTAAAAATAAAATAAATAAATAGTTTTAAACAAACAAATAAATAGTTTTAAAATATAAATAAATAAATGAAAAAATTCAAAAAACATTAAATTTTTTAAGGATGTCCATTAATAGGGACAAGAAAAACTCCAAATATCCAAACTTTTATGGTAAAGATGATGGTGAGAGAAGCTTCAAGGTTCCCAACACTCTTTGGAAATTTAGAGCTTATCTTGTCTCTATTAATGAATATTCTTAAAAATTAATGTTTTTAATTTTTTCATTTATTTTTTAAGCTATTTATTTATTTATTTAAAACTATTTATTTCTTTGATTTTTTAATATTTTTTATTTAATTTTTTAATTATTTATTTACTTAATTTTTTAAAAAACTATTTATTTATTTAATTTTTTTAAACCATTTATTTATTTAATTTTTTTAAACTATCTACTAATTTAATTTTTTAAAACTATTTATTTATTTAATTTTTTTAAACTATCTACTTATTTAATTTTTTAAAACTATTTATTTATTTAATTTTTTTAAACTATTTATTTATTTAATGAATCATATTGTTATTTAGTTTTTTATTTTTATTAAAGTTTATAAAGTTTTTGGTTAAAAGGTAAAAAAAAAGTATAAAATAATATAACTATGGGCATTTTAGGCATTTTAAAAGTCAAATTTAAGTTTTGGGGGTATTAGTGTATAATAAAGAAACTTTTCCATCTAAGTGTAACTTGCCCAAACCTCAGGAGGTTCAGTGTAATTTACCCTTTTCTATATAGGTTTATTCTATAAACATTTTTCTCTTGTCATTTACAAACATCCACTCCTGAGTATTTTTTGATATATCATGAATATAAATATATCCAATTTTACTCTTTTGATATTGTTCTTTCAGGAGAAAGTATAAAATGGATAAAATATCATTTATAATCACATTATACGTGATATTAGGATCTTAAATCTTTTTATGATGCTCTCAACATCCTGCTGGGATGTGTAGATCTTTTTTCTTAAATGAATGATACGTTAGGATCTTAAATCCCTTTTGAGATACTCACAACATCCTGCTGGATGTGGTGTAGATCTTTTTTTCTCAAATGAATGATACGTTAGGATCTTAAATCCCTTTTATGACACTCACAACATCCTGCTGGATATGTAATTTATTTTTTCTCAAATGAATGATACGTAAACATATCACTTCATATATATATATATATATATATATATATATATATATATGAAATAAAACAAAATCATGGATCGTATTGATTTTTCGAACTTCCGGTTCGACTATGTACTATAAGTTCATATATAAAATTAAGAAAACTTCATATTCTGAATGGATTTGAAACTCAGGTTCCAAATAGTGAAGTATGACATTCATGTATATAACACTAGATTCAAAACTGTAGGTTCTCATTGGTTTTCAAAACTGTGCCAACTTAAATATCATACATCCAGAAACTTTAAGTTCTGTTGAGTCGGTCTAGCCGATTTCATATATTGCGTATAATTAAATAATACGATTTAAAGAACATAATAACTCAGGGGCATAAGCTCACATTTACGTTGCATATAAATAATGTGAATATTTAAAGGACATCATAGGTTTTGTCGACACAGCCGTAGACAGTCTCTGTCGATACAGCCACAACCAGTCTTATATATTGCGTATAACAAATAAATTCAAATATTTAATCAATTTCAGAAGGCTAAGCTCACCTGATATGTTGCATAAATATAAATGTGAATATTTAAACAACATAAATAAATCCAGAACTATAATAAGTTCTGTTGACATAGCCGTAGCTAGTCTCTGTCAACACAGTCGCAACCAGTCTTATATATTGCGTATAATTAAATGCAAATATTTAAACAATTCTAGGAGGCTAAACTCACCCTACATGTGCATATAATTAAATGTGAATATTTCAATAATTTTAGGAGGCTAAGCTTACTCGATATGTGTATAAAAAAATGTGAATATTTAAACAATTCCAGGAGGCTAAGCTCACATGATATGTGCATAAAAATAAATACGGATAATTTAAAGAGAATAAATACACAATTTCAAAACTATAGGTTCTGATGACATAAGCACAAAACCAGTCTTGTATATTGTATATAAATAAATAAATATGTATATTGGAATATAAGTAAATCATTCTCTTGAAGATCTCTTTTACTTATATACACGAATATCGAACTGTAAGTAAATCACTCACCTAGAATTACTTTTTACTTATATACGATTGTGCTGGTAACATGTTGTAAATTAATCAATAATAAATAAAATAAATGAAGAACAAAGTGTGAGAGAGAGCGAGAGGGAATCTGACATTGATATCTGAGGAGTTTTTCACCTAATCAACCATCTACAATTTAGAGAGAAACATATTTATATATATATATATATATATATATATATATAATTTTTCTATTGTCAGTTCGTTTTGATCTAAAATATATCAGGACAAAGAATATGAACCATTAGATTTACATACTTCGACTCAAAGTGTATGCACTTGTCAAAACTTCTCCATAATTTGTAGTCAACATTCTTCATCCTAATATATTTTAGGTTAGGAGAGGGTTCTCATCCATTTTGAACACGGCTTATTCTTAAACGTCAACTTACTTTATTGGCAGTTCAAAAGTGAAAACCGTTCTCTAGAGAAACATCAGTTATTATGTAACAAACCATTTTTCCTTCTCTGTTCTTCCATAAATGTCTAACAACGTATTCATCCCCAAAATTACAAAAATATACATACATTTTCTTCATGACAACTTACATGGCTAATATGTTATATTCATACAAATAGTAAATACACTCAGTCGCACACACTGAAGTTTGAGACAATTGCAGTGAGCCGGCAAGTTTGCATTATATACTTGAACTTCCCCTCCATTTCTGAAGAACGACAACCTACTTTGATTGACTTATAAAAAATACCAAAATGCAAAAAAAAAAATAAAAAATAAATTGTTTTATTTATTTATTTATGAAAATACATTAAATAAAATAACATTTAAACGGAATTTATTTATTTATTTAAAAAAAAAAGGTGAATCATATCTGTTGGGCAATGGAGGCCGATGGTAGCATCCACTGCTTGAACCAGATTTACCATAAACAAGGTGAAATCCAAATTAACAACATGAGAGATTTGAGAACATGAAAGCAAACTTGCTCCCCCACTGCAGTTATCTCTAACTTCAGTGTATTTACCACGCAAATATAACAACTCCGGAAATATGTACTGTTGTTGCATATTTGATAACAAATGCATACAATTGATGTGTGACCATATCAAAGATCGGATAAGCAAGGCGGAAGGAAACTTTTGAACCAACCACATTATTGTGCACGGATGAACCAAGTAATCTTTATGTAACCAGAACCATAGGCAGCAAATATTAGACATATTCAAGTATTGCACCTGTGTGATTGAATCCACATGATACTTCCAATGCTTTAACATTCTTTCCAAAGTTGACCATGTTAGGTTGTATGTAGTCAACATCGTTTCCATGACCCTGGAAAGTCCAAAGCCAAATCGGACAAGGACCCATCAGACACTAGAAGATCAATTAATTCAGCAATATATTGAGCACTAAGGGTTAAGAAACTTGTCTACACAATAAGAATATTGTTTCAATTATTTTCTTCTTACTGAGCAATGTGAACTAAATAAGAACCAGGTGTTGCACTAAATTCTCTAAGACACACCCCTTACCTTTTACTCCAGCCGCAGACATTACAGGAAGAAAGAATGCTCAACTATAGAATATGTTTACTTGATAAAAATAAAGAGGTACCTTCTTGCCTTGCACCTACCTATGAAATAAAAACTAATGCGATGAATATATTCCTTAGCTTTCTATGTTTTACAAATTGTATACTCCTCCATATTTTCTCCACTTTCTATCATAATTTCTCCACTTTCACCAATTAAATCCCTCTCTCAAATCCTATTTCTCTTTTCCCGTCCTACATTTTTATATCTTAGTCATTCTCCTTCATAAAAATATCCATTCCAAGTGACAACCATGAAGCACTGTCAAAGTTGGCTATGTTGAAATGTTTCTGTTGTAAAGGAATTGGCTTAGCCAAGAATAAGATTCATTCCAACATGTTTGAGCAATTTGGAATTCAATGAAAAGTTGAAAACTATGACCCAAAATCATTTGATAAATACTATTGTTTAAACCACTACCCATGGTGACATAAATGGAGGACTCAAGGCCAGCCTTTCTAAAAAAGTTACATTTTTTTAAGTCCTGCGACTAGACATTGCTTCTTTCATGGGAAAGTGTAAATTAAACCTTTCACCAAGCTGTATACGATAGGTATGAACAAGGTTTTGAACTAATACTACAATACTATGTTACCTAAAATAATTACAAAAATTTCCTATTGTTTTTTAATGAAAGCCAAATCCAATCACACAAACAAACTATATTCAAGTATGGCTGGCTGACTGGCTGTATCAGAAATAAAAGGTACTGGTAGGTAGTGTCATAAATGCAACACATTGGTAAATATAACTAACTATAATCAAGTATCTCTATTAAAACAATGATAATAATAATTATCAAACAACAATTAAACTTTGTACAAGAGAGGTAGAAACTAACCAATTGACCGCCAGATGAATGTCCATCATCAGAGAATGTTCCATGAGAGCCGCCCCAGCCCCAGGTGAAGACATTGCCTTCTGAATGTCAACAATACATACACATCATTTGAGCCCAGTACCAGCAGTCATAACTGATAATATTATAATTGCCTATGTTTTATACCTCTATTCTTTAGTTTATTACTTTGTTTTGAGTTAAACTCTTGCATTTTATGTTTCTTTTCTTAGTTCTCATCTATTCAAGTCCTAGGAGATAATTGGAAGCAATTTGGAAGATTTTGGATCAAGCCAGAGTAAACAACATCTGCTGATGGGTCAACTTCAAGAATTAAACTGTATCATCTCAGAAGTAACTAGGTTTCGAACCTTATATGGTTGGAAAGGTACGGAAGTTAGCTTTCCGTAGAATTTTACGGTTCGTGATTTCGAGTTTTCTAGAGGAAGTTATGACTATTTTACTACCCAAAGGTCAGCTCAGAATTTCTACGCGGGATTTTGGAAATAAAGCATTACGGGCTGTCTATTCGGGAATGAAGGTCTTAGACGAATTTGTTATGTTTTGGAAGATTAATGAATGCCTAAAATTCACTTTGATTCAGTTTTAGTTGATCCTAAACTTTCCATGTTAGGATTAGTTGAAATTGGATCAAGATTCCTAAAGTTAAAAGGATTGTATTTCCTATTTTGAGTGACATTGAATTATCCTTATTGGAGGTTGATTAGGGAACTAAAAGAAGACCCAATTCATGCCTATTTAAGTGGAAATACAGCAGAAAAATCATACACACAGCAGCAGAGGCAAGTTGAAGAGCTCTAAGGCGACATTCCATCTATTAACCGGGTTCTATCATTATTTTCTACTATGTTTTCTCTTAGGCTTGTATTCATGACTATGAGGAACTAATTCTTTTTGCTAGGGCTACGATGTAGCCTAGCCATGATTATTTAATTTATTTCGTTAATGTTAATTTCGAATTTTCTTCCCTATTGAGTATCTTTTGCTGCACTTAATTTATGTGTGCTTGAATTTGGATGTTTGATCACCATCTATTTTTAAGTAACTTGATGCAAGTAAGAGTAGATGCCATACTTTACTTGATTTTTGCTTCTTGCAATTGATACCATGAATGTCTAATTGTAGATGCCATGCAATTGGGATTTATGTGATGTTTTTAACAATTTCCATGGAACTTAATGGGTTTTTACAAATTTAATTCATCTAGATGCCATAGAGGATTAATTTGTATGAATACTTTTAGTGTAACCAGATGCCATGGCCATTAAATATATTTGGGAAAATTGATCATCAATAAGGGAAATTAATTAGAATTAACATGCCAAAGAAATTAAGTATGATTGGTTATGGTGAAATCGGATGCTCTAGTGTTTTGCCTATTTGATTTTCGATTTTGCTTTGCTGTGAACTTTTATTATTTTTCTTTAATTTTCTGTTCTTAGTCAATAATTAACAAATCAATTCTCATTCATTAAAGTTTTCAATTTAAGGTTTAGTTTTAGTTTAATTGGTAAGACTTGTAGGATTAATTCAGTCTCTGTGGGAACGATATCTGTGCTCGGCTAGCTATACTATCTTTTGATTCGTACACTTGCGAGCAATTAGAATTTGGAGATAAATTGTTAATCATATTTTTCGCAACAATAACGAAACAATCCAACATCAAATCATGTATAATGCACAACATTAACACTAAAATATAGACAAGTAAACACCATAAAAGTTCAATAAAAAATGAAATCTTAAACATTCAAAACACGTATATTTATAAGTTAATAATTCTAATAAATGGCACACAAGGCATTACAAATTCAAATATGGATTTAACTTTGGTTTGTATACATAAACACAATGTGCCAGACAAGGCAACTCCTGGAAATCTGACATCGGGACATAGTGTATATGTATGTGTGATCTTAAATTAGTAATCATGTATAGTAGCCTATAATTGAATGTTTATTTCCACACAAACTAAAATAGCAACTGCAGCTCCTTTTATTATTTTTATCAGCAACCGTTTTTTTATTTCTTATTTGTTATCCAAAATAACAAAACAAAAAGATAGAGAAAGATTGGGGTTTTCTCATTCACCACCACTACATAGGAGAGAGCAAACAAATAATAAATGGCCATAGACAACTAAGAAATTTGTTGACACCAATTCACCACCAAACTCTTGCTCAGACAACACTTCACCACATCTCATGTTAGACCTAGATCCACATCTAAGAACACACAGACACCAGAAACCCTCTTTCCATTTACCTCAAAACAGTTAGTTAGTGCAAAACCCCAGTAAGCTAATTATAAAAAAATGGAAAAATAGAAAGTTGAAATATAAAGAATAAATAGAGAAAACAAAAACAATGGAGGAGAGATGGGGTTGAAAAGAAATATAAGGAAGAAAGAATCGGCATAAACTTTACCAACTCACCTGAAATTATATTTATAGGCATATGTTTCAAACCTAATGGACATATTAACAATACTAAATTAGTTTAGGCCCATATAACCCAATAAACCACATAACACTATAAGTAACAACAAAAATATAGAACTCCAACAAGATGAATTTCCTTTTTTATTGTAAATCCAAGTATTAGACATGGATGGATGTAAGAATGTCCTCTACTTTGCAAAATAACAATCTTTCAACACAAGATTTATGCAACAAATCATATGGACTTAATCTTAACACAAATTCTTACCAGATATTGCTGCTGTATGCTTCCAGCCACAAGATACCTGTGAACATGAATTTACCAAAGATTACAAAATAATGTGAAATTCATGCAAGGGCGAGATCTGTGTATCAATATTCTGATGCTCCTACATCTTTTCATCCATCTGATATGTCTTTTCATCATAGCTCAAAAGAAAACATGGATGCAGCCGCAAAAGCATCAGGGAAAGTAATGTTACTCTTCATGTTTTACATTAGACATAAAACAACAAAACATATGGAATCACAAACCTTGTACACAGTAGATTCTGAGAAAGGACCTTGAACTTTTTCAGGTGAATTAAAGACATACGTAGAACTGACAACAGAAAATACAACCAAAAAGTATATCAGCATGTATTAACAGAAACTCTAAACATGCATAACCAGAAAGTAATTATCCTAAGCTGAGGGTTCAATAAAGTTTGAACAAGAAGATACCCGATACCAAGGCAACCATTGTCATTGGAACCCCAACTGTAAAGTTCTCCACCACCTAGAAGTAAATTGTAGAAAGACACGAAAACCCACGATAAGATCACATTTCAAGTACATAACAGAAAGGGAGGATACAATAACATAAATGAAAATTAATATAGAATACCCACCCAGACACAAACACGCAGATAATAAATATATATATATATATATACATATATAGATTTATATGCATGAAAACTATACAAAAGACATTATATCCAACAGTGAGTTCTTCAAATTGATCACCATACAATACATCATTAAATAGCAATCTTGTTACCAACTACAGTACTGCACAAGAAACAGTTGATCAGAGATTGAAGATTCACCAAATGGTACCCGAAACCAATATTCATTTCAGCAAAAAAAAAAGCAGATATGATCAGATAGCTATAGAAATCTAACAACATTTAAACTTGATATGTATTTTGGGTTCTTGATGGGTTCAAATTTGATAGTGGAATTATTGAAAGACAAATGTCATGATTGATGGGTATATAGGGGCAGCCCTTAATTTTAAGGCAAACAACGACAGTTTTTCCACCGTTAAATAAAGAAACAAATTATGACATCAATTACCATATTGTCTATAGATGACATCATTATCTCTAGCTTACATTTGTCTTCCAGTGTTAATAGTTTGAGGTAGTATCATATAACATTAAACAATATTCGTCGTACCACTGATCAATTCAAGCTTTTTAATTTTCAATATCATCTGACACAAACACAACAGCTTTTAATACTCTATCCTATCTTTCTTTATACTGTGAGTTGAAATTCCTTCTATTGCTCGTCGTACACATTTCTGCTATTTTGTTGATAATCCCCTTCTCATAAAATTTGAACCTTCAAGATATCTCCTTCGATAAATTCCTAACATGTTAGTAAAAAAGCCATGGCCTGTAGACTTTCTCCAGGAAGCACTCGACAACTGCATTTTCAATTTTTTCCTCTGAAAAAGGCCTCTCCAATAAGGTGACTTCTTGTACTAAAATTTGGATCCCAACTTAAACCTTCATCCGAGTACAATGAGTACAATTTTTTGTAATAGTTGATAATCTTCTCTTCAATTTTTTTGGTTGTTTTCTGTGATGTTACCCTCTTTAGTTATCAATCTGTCGATAGAATTACAGTTTATTTTCCATTGACCATTCTATGAAACACCCTTTCTGATATTATCACCTTGCTTAAGATTCTGCCTCTGCTATTGATTAGTAAGAAAATAAAATAAAATAAAAAATTCATTTTTCTCTAATCTCAACATTGCACTCCTCATCTAATTTTCTCCCTCTTTTACTCACTTTTCTCTTCAGAGTTTCAGTTACCACATACACCCTCTCCCCCAACAACCACCCACACAACCCATGGGTACACAACTCATGGGACATATGTAAGAAAGGTGCCATAGAAGAAATCAACATTGTTTGAAAATCTCATGTAAGAGGCATTTACTGAATTATTATAAAGTTCAAACTGTCATAGATTCGTTATTGATTAGCTTCCGGGTTTCTCTAATCTACTATATCAGTAATAATTCTCTATTCTTAAAACAAAATAACCAAGATAAATGTAGAAGCTTACTTGTCACAATACATGTGTGGTAGCCACCACATGAAACATCTTCTGAATATGGCAGTTTGCTAACCAAGGATGGTGTTGTTGCATTGTTTCTGTCTTGAAAAACCTAGAATTATTTTCATAAGAATTTATTATTCATAGGTAAATAAATTGTTTCTCACACCAGGGTGAAAAGGGGTTTGGTTTATATTTATTTTAATAAAAAAAATTAAAAGAAAATGGTACAGAAAGGTAAAGAAAGATTTTAATAACATGAATTTTGACTGCTATAACCAATCAAAGCAGTAATTCTAGAACTCACCATCTTATCCACTGCTCTCTCACCAAATATAAAGACACAACCATTTTCTGAAAAGTTTAGAAAAAATAATGTTATGTAAGGGATTTATAAATTTTCCAGAAAACCTATTATCACAGAAGAAGTTAACCAAAGAAAAGACCAATAAAATACCATCTATGCAGGCTGAATGCAGCAACCCAGCAGCTGCAGTTTTAACCTAAGGTTTTTCATCCAACGAAGCCAAAAGAACAAGATGTTAATGAGGATGACACATACTAATCTCAGTGCTGAAAAAATCAATACAACCATTCCAGTATCAAAAGAGTAAAATACCTTGACCCCCTCAAGTTTCTTGATAAGTCTTGGTGTGTATTCACTACACAGAAAGCATCAGTTAATACACAAATAAGAATAAAAAGAAGTATTCCTACCAGAAAAGAGAAAAAGGAAAAAGTGTGCAAACTCATGGCTAAGAAGCACTGCCAAACACTACCAGAAAATTGACATTTGCAAGTCAGACATCAATTAATAACTTCCTGATACTTTGTAACAATTTCAAGAAACTCTTAATTGTCAACGATTTTATAGAGTTTATTAAACTCAAAAAACCATAAAGTTACAAATTGGAAGCAGCTTGGACACTACAAGTTACTCATATACAAGCTTGTGCTACACAAGATGGAGTTAATAATTTCTCTATAGTTTATACTTATTTTCAAATTCTCATCAGCTAGCCATCATACCTTAAGTTTTACATGCCAACTCACTCAAAACAGAAAATTACAATTCAACCAAGATATACAGAATCTTGTCAATGTATGGTTGAATTGTAATTTCCTGTATACATCTAGCCTTTATTAGTTATAGCCAAGCATCAGGTTTTCAAGTAACAATGAGGAAAGTATTGATTTTGCAAACAATAAGTTTGAGAGAAAATTCCTTTTCATCTCCGCACAAGAATAGTGCCTAGTGAAACAATCAAACAATTAAAGATCATAAAATCAGGAAATGCAACCTGGTGCTTCTTAGAAATCCTAAAATGCTTGATTCTTGACCATGTCCAAGTCTTCCAGATCCTCCTTCCCCCCAGCTTAGGACCCTACCTCCATCTGGTGGAAAACATGAACAAATATCAAGACAAAATAAGGATTACACCCCTAGCATTTCTTTATTAAAAAATGCAGCTACTAACTAGCATATAAAATAGAATCTGTCTTTTCAGTTCCAAACCAGTAACAGCAACAGAGTGTTCAGAACCCAAAGCTGCCAGTTTTATGAAGATTCCACTCAAGGATTCCACTATAGTTGGTACAGGAATTACTTTAGCTGCCTCTGCATGTGTACAACATAGCATTCACTGAAAATAAGTTTGTATGTAACATTTTATAGTTGTCTATGGAACTAATATTGCAGAAAGTAATAATGCTTGTAGAGAAAGAACAAAAGAGATGATAAGTTCTTATACCATAACAATTCAACTCCTACAGAATTATATCTGGCCACCAGCCAAATTTAGAGAAAATATCACATAATTATCTAACAAAAAGTCTTGGTTAGTTGTTACTTTTTCCAAGGCCAAGCTGTCCATTTGAGTTCTTTCCCCACATGTAGAGCTCCCCATCCACTACAAGAAATTGAAAATTGTTTTGGAAATACATTAGAGGAGAATATGCATTTACAAGGACATAATACACATATGAAAGCATATATCTACAAGTTGGCATATTTGTAGAATGATGAACCTTAACAAAGTGTTGAACTGAAATCTAAATGAGAAAAGAAAAGCATATTTCCAAATAGAAGAAAAACACAAATTCATGTAATCATTACCATCTGTGCGTACTTATGGGGTCAATCAGCTAGCCAAGCAAGTCTCTTCAATGCTAAATAACTGTTAATTTAAAAGGTTAAACTTGCAAGTAGCAGATCGGACTGGTGTCTTACGCAATTTAGGCGGTTGCCTACGGCCTTGCCAAAATTGAGGCCCCAAAAATGTTAAAACTTAATCAACATTTATGTTATGGGTTAGGATATATCAACTAAAAGATCTGACTTGAATTTGTGACTTCAACATTCATCCATCCATTCACTCTTAATCCAAGGGTGATGTATGTTGAAGTTAGAAATTTAATCACAATTTTAAGTTACTATATAGCCTAACTCATATTTTATATCTTAATATTTAAATTTACAAATCAATAATTTCCCTATTCTAAAACATAATCTAAGATATCTTCTAAATTTAAATTCTTTTAAAATTGTTAACGTTTACTACATTAATAACTTTACTATCTAAATTGTTATTTAAAATTTAATTTGATCATTATTTCTATAGAAGTGTTATTCACTCTCTTAGTCTCTTACTCTCTTGTAATATTTTTCACTTTAAATAAACCTCATATCTTCCTTTTTATCTCATTTTATCTAAAAAAATCTCTATGATTTGAAGAAAGTGAATATACAACTAAAAGGTTGTAGAATAAATCTTGCTTTGATTAAAATAAATTTAAAGATTAATTTTTTTTAATTATTTATTTTTATCTATAAAATAATATTATTATTGTTTTTCTAGTATAATTATTTGCTATAAAGTTTATTAGTTTGCATGAAAATACCTTTCAATTGTAAATATGCCTATTAGAAAATATGAATCTAGATATAAAATTATGCCATCATAGATTCATAGTTAGATTAATATTATTTATAGAAAAATAGTATATAAAACTCAATTAAACTTTTTTGTTTCAAAAACAAGAAAAATAATTTTTTAAAATAAAAAAATATTATAAAAATTAATATATTTTGTATTAAATATAAAAATACCTATATCGAATTTTTTGCCTTAGACCCCAGATACTATTTAGCCAGCACTGGTAAGATCCTAAACAAAGATATTACACTAACACATCCCTTCAGATGCGAGACCATCAAGCTCAAAAATAGACCAATGTGTATCTTCTTCTACTTTTATGTTTTTCAAGCTATTTTTTTTTAAAGTCCTTTTGTTCAGCTCCTCAAGTTGTCTTTTTGTGTTTAGTTTGTTCACTTTCCTTGTAGACAACTCATCCTTTTAACCTTCTATTTTGAATATATTCTTTGTCTGGATAAAAATACAAATATAATCATATCAAATGGGGGAACTCGTGACTTTTTTGTAAAATTGACTCTCATACCTTATCATGTAACAACTAGATCTAAAAGCGTAAGTTTAGAGGTATGGGTTCAAGCAGTGATATTAAGCTTTCTAACACTCTTGAACTAAGATAAGACGAAAACTGAATAGACTTTGGAAAATTGGGAGGCTATCTTAGGAAGAATATATAATAGCTGGATATATCCAAATGTTTTGAATATTAGTATTGAATCATGATTGATATACCAATGTCTCAGAAAAAGGATATAGAAATATGAAAAGAGATGGATACAGTTAATCAGCCTTATATGTGCCAATAGGGAAGAAATACAACAAGTTCTCTCTTTTATTTAATAAGTGTCACTGTACTTGAGTGCTTCTTTCATCTAGTTCTATTTTAACGGCAAAGGGTTCTGCATTCCCTTCCGTTTTCCTTAGAAAGAAGAAGAATATAGCTTTTACGAATAATGCCAAAACCAATAGATATTTACAGCTTTACAAGCTCCTAAGTCCTAACCTGTAATGGCAGAAGAGTGATGATAACCAGCTGAGATTTGCAAAATTTCCTTCCCAAGCCCAGAGACTTCAAGTGGCTCCTGCAGCAAAAAAGGAAGGTAAATAAACAATCTGAAAAATAATTCCTTACTCCATAGAAAAATTTAAAAACTGCATTACAAAGAACCCTAATCAGCCTGATATAACTTGAACAAGACCAGAGTCACCAATGTAAACTTAGATATGGAATTTTACATTCCCAACATGGAATAAGTTCATTTCATTTAGCTAATATGGATCGAGAAATAACATTCAGTAGTAATTTTCCTCTTTTTATTTTTTTCACAATGGAAAGGCGATCAAATTCTTTTTCTCCATTATCTTTACCAATAGAATAGCATGTGATGTGAGGGAGTGAGAACTTACAATGACTAATTAGGACAACTATTGATTCCTTAGGAGTTAGGACATTTGATTCCTTAGGACAATGACTAATTAGAACTTTCCCTATTGTCTTAAGTTGTACATCATTTGCAAAGCAAGGTTAACATTTGATTCCGTAGGACAACTGTTTACAATGACAAATTAGGGGCTGTCGTACTTAAACTGTTTATAAACAATCTTCATCTAAACCAAACCAAACAAAGAACTTCTTGACAAGAATGCAATATGATACTGTCTAGTCCATTCTTCATCATCAAAACCTCTTCGTAACTACAAACATTTCAATCAAATTGCTTGAACATAAAACCTAAGTAACAAATAAACAAAAAAGAAAAGAAATATTTATGGCATGGATGTACAAACTTGCCAAATGATGCCTGAAATTCAACCTATCACAAACAAGTCAGTGCACATATCACTGACCAAGACTAACTCAGGTAATTACTACACATCAGACTAAATGAACTCAATATTGAACACAAGATGAATTCAACACTACATATCATGAAAATACTGATGTAATGATTACATAACAAATTGCTTTGAATTTGTTATCATACAAAAAAGTTGAGAACATCATACCAAAGTATAACTTGTGTTTTTTTGAATTCCTAGCTGTCCAAAATCATTAAGACCGGTAGCATAAACACGGCCAGATTCTGTCAAAGGAGGAGGATTATATATGAGGCTCTACCCGAACACGAACAACAGCTGACAATCTTCACAATTCATCACCAATTTAAGATAATTATTTTCTAATAAAATCAAAGTTGCAAGAACATGCTTGATTTATAAAATATGGATCACTGATTCACTGAATCATAAAAATTACAAAAGGATAGAAAACCTGTTAAGAAGAGAGTATGAGCTCCACCGCAAGCAATGGCTTTAAGGCTCTGATTTTCAAAGGCGGAGCAAACGACGGGCATCCACTGAGACTCCAAGCCGCTTAAACCCAAACGCCCGTAATCTCCATTACCCCACAGAGCAGCAAATCTCTTTCTCGGCGGCTCGCTGCATATCCATCTTCTCCATGAATCTCCTTTTAAATTTCTTATTAAATTGTGTTTCCTCATTCCAGCGAAACCTTTGCTCCACATTTTTTTTTTTCACTTTTTTGCGTGAAGTGTGACAACAGGGTTGATCCATTTCGTTTTAAACAAGTAGTTGGAGCAAACCGACTTTCATATAAATGTTGTTGGCCAAAATTTATAAATAACCCTCCAATTAATAAAGTACTTAAAACATTGCCACCAATCAAAGTTATTATTTTTAGAGACTTGATATTTACAATCGTTTTTTTTTTTCTTTTCACACTTTTTACCAAGACACTCCATTGGTCCATTTTAATAAATTAAAATTTTAAAATGTCTAAAGATACTTCCATTTATTTCAAAATATTCTTTATTTTAATGGTCAAAATTCTTTGATGAGGATTTCATTAAAAAGATTAAAAAACATTAAATTGGTAACAACACTAATTCTAAAAATCCTTGTTTTATTTCAAAAAAAAAACATGTGTTTTTGTATTTCTAAACGAAGGAAAACTAACTTAAGATTTTTATTAATTGACTTAGTGTTAAATATATTGGATGATAATAAATTGAGTTTTAATTATCACTATAATTTAAGGAATTAATAAATTATCATAAAGTTATGAAGTTAAATAGTAGTGAATTATGATACCTTTTAGTATTTGTCACATGATTGTTTTCGATTCTATTTGATGTTAATTCTTTGTTTGCCTAGTTTAATCGATCTTAGTTTTAATTTATCATTTTTCTTTATCGACATCAAGAATTGATCTTCCAATCAGGAATGTTTTTACGAATATTATAAATTTAAATATTTTGTTTTGTATTGAAATTTTACGATTAATATATGTTAGGTTTTTGAATCAACGGCATTTTCTTTATATTGATTAGTTGTCTAGGTTTATATTGGCTCAAGCTTTAAAGAAGAATGACAACATATCATGCAAAGTGAAGTCTTTAAGAGGAACAGACTTTGTTGCACATCAAATGTATACCTAGATATTCTTTCTCTTGCAAAGTGTTTAGGCGCGCGCACACACACACACACACACACATTGCATTCATATGTGTCCCTACATTGTTGTGCTCAATTGGTATAACACATACACATACATATTGCTGTATGTACATGCATTAGGTTTATATTGACAACTTTTATGAAATTGCATGTTTTATGACTATTTCAAAGAAATGACATACTTGTGTCTATTGTGTTTTTTTTTGTTCACTTGATTTCGGACTTGAATATATTCTCATATTGTTCCTTATTGAGTCTCGAACGTTTCGGTTACTCATACATATGTTTTCGAGTTTTGATTTGGATTTTACGAAATTTTCGTGTGTCTATCATACATGAATTTCGTCCTTATATATAGAGTCAAATTCTAAGTTTTTGGTTGAAGTTTCATAAACGTTCATGTCCGTAAGAGAGTCCCCGTTCGTAATCCAAAAACGGATTCGAATTCGGAGTTCGAAAACCGGAGAACGGTCAAAAAACATGAGAAGCGCACGAGGGAAGAGAGGGGTGGCAAATTGCCAAGAAGCCCCTCTCATGTGGAGGCACATGGCCTCCACGGGAAGGGACTTTCTCGGCCCCCGAGGAGGCCACGCGCCTCCACGGGAAGCTGAGGTAGCGTGGCCTCCTTGGCTGCCTATGGTCCCCTCCACGCCATGTCATCTACCCTCTATTTCTTTCTTTTAAAATGCTTATCCCTCTCATTTGTCTTTTGAAGAAGATGTGCAGAATTTTTGTATAAGTTTTTTATCAACTTCAAAACTTTATATCTCACTCATTTCTCAACCAAATTGAGTGATTCAAAAAGTGAGAGATTCGTATTAAAATCTACTATCTTCTCCATGTAATTTTGAAGTCAATTGTTCAAGTATTTTTGGTGTTCAACATCAATTTCATGGCTGCACTCAAGTCATCAAGGTATTTGCTTATCTTTTAATTTTCTAAGGTTTAAAATGTTCAAATACCTTAGGTCTTCTTTATGTTTTGTGACTTGAAAAAATGTTGTTTGGAGATATTAATTAAATTATAAGCTATATTTGTCTAATTAGGGACTTAAATGTGATTTATGTTTTGTTAAATCTAAAACTTCACATGTTTGGGTGTTGTATTGTGACTAGCTTATATTCTAGGGCTATTAAAGTGATAATTGAATTTATTATGAAGATTGATAGCCTTTACATGTGCTAGGATCTTTTAATTGAATATATTTTAGGTTTAGCACATTTAATTTTATAATTAGAGCCCTTTGAATTTTAATTCATTATTTTTGTGAATATGTGCTCTAAATATTTGCTAGAGAAACTTGATTGAACATATTTTGTATTCTAGCATGTTTGATTTTAGTTCTAAAACCTTGAACATATACTTAGTGAATATATTATGTTTCAAGCTTTAGTTTGCTTGGATAAAATCTAAGATTTAAGGTCAAGTTTAGTTATCATGGTGAAATGGTAATGAGAATGAGAATATGAATGAAAAGGATAGGAAAGGAAAACTGATTTTTTGTTTAGTTGGAACTTTGGTCACGTTTGGTTATCATGGTGAAATGGTAATGAGAATGAGAATGAAAATAGAAAGGAAAGGAAAACTGATTTTTTATTTGATAGGAACTTTAGAATTAATCTCAGAATTAGTATTATTTTGTTTAGATAACAACTAAATGAAATGGAGTTAACTGTATTTTGACCAAAATACCCCTAATTACAAAACATTATAATAACATGATATATTATGGATAATAATAATAAACTATAATAGTATATATACTATTATATAATATATATATTATAATATTATATAATATATAATATATAATACATATATATATATATATTATATTTATAATAAAATATAATATATATTTTGGATAATAATAATAAAATATAAAAGTATATATTATATATATATTGTATAATATATAATATATAATACATATATAGTATATTATATAATAAATATAATGTATATAATAACATAATCTATATAATAACATAATCTATATATATATATTATATAATACAATAATATATAATATATATGTATATAGTATATAATATATAATAGTATAATATAATATAAAATTACATTTATATATATATATATATTATAATAATAATAATATAATATATATATATATATATAATATTTTAATATATATATATAATATCGGGAATGAGGGTATTTTTGGAATGGAGTTGAGGCATAAGAGGGTATTTATGGAATACCAATTTTAGTTTTGAATTGGAAAGGGTTTTTCCATTGGTTTTTGGATGGAAAGCCCATTCCACCAAAATGGTGGAATCAACATTCCAATAGAATCTCCATTCCATTGCATTTTAGCAAACCAAACGTTAGGAATGACTTTCTTTCCATTCCATTCCACCCAATCAAACATAGCGTAAGTGTAATTTGATTAGATTTCATTTTCTAGGTTTTTGTTCATGTATTAAGGACTAAAAAATAATATTTGTGAACTTACATGTCTATTTCTAGTTTTTCATGAAGTGTACATAATCCATACATTTCATATGTGATTTGCATTATTTTGTGTAATGTCAATTGTTTGGATTATAAACTAGAAAAATATACATCGTATGCATAAAGCATATTTCTAGTGTCCATAGGATATCTTGATCATATATTCTATCTTGCATGTGTTCGCATAAACACTTATTTGATCATGTTAGAAAGCCTTGCATAGGCATAAAGTCTTTTGTTGGAACATACGGTTTTAGTTTGAGTAAGGGAGTCTTGACTAGAATCATGCAGATCTGTAGGTTGAGCATGGAGAACTCAATTAAAGACATACGGCTTCTAAGTTGAGTGTCGGCAGTTTTTCGCTAGTAAAAGGCCCAATGGCACGATAGAAGGGATATCCAATAGGAAGTAGATAATCATGTGGATTGGTCGCTTTGAGGGTGTACTTTTATCCAATTAGTGAAAAATGGTGTTGCTCGGAGGTGGTTGAATGATTCAACCCGTGGATGTTTCCTCTTCGGATTACCAAGTAAAAATAACGTGTCAAATGTCTCAAATTCAAACTCACTTATAATTGTTTATGTTTGAATTTGTTGTAATCTTTGATGTTGTAGGTCTCTTTCTTTGTTGAGTTGTTCCATTGACATGGATCCCCATATTGACTTTAATCAAGAATTGTCTGATTGTGGCAATAATAATGGTTGTGAAGAAGAACATGTTGATTATGAAAATAATGAAGGGGGGGGGGGGGTGAAGAACACGTTGATAGCAAAATAACGATAGTGGAAGTTTAATTGAGGAACAAAAAATCTATGAGCGTTGTAATGGCTTGGAATTTGAGTCAAATGCTTATGCATATTCATATTATTTACAGTATGCTAAATAAACGAGGTTTGATGCTTCAAAGACACAATGTCATCGATCTAAGGTAACTATAGAATGAGTTGAGGCTAAGTATGCTTGTATAAGGGAAGGGACAAAGCGAAAAAGTAATGCTCTTAATCCCTGCCCTTGCTTGAAGTCAAATTTTCAGTCATTGTTGCATGTGAAAAGAAGGGAAGACGGAAAATGGTTTGTTCACAATTTTGTAAAAGAGCATAACCATGAACTTTCCCCTGAAAATGCACATTACTTTCCTTGTCATAGAAGAATTGCAGCATGTGACAAACATAGTATTACTTCTTTGCATGCTGTTGGAGTGAAGACAAGTAAAATATTTGCTAGATTGGCCAAAAAAGTATGGAGGGTATGAAAATATTGGTTTTATTAAAAAAGACATGAGAAATTTATTTGATAAGGAGCGTCGATTAGCATCAAAACCAGAGGATGCTAATGCAATGCTTGAGCTTTTCACAAGTATGTAGGAAGTGGGTCTGAAATTCTTCTATGCTGAAATTAGATGAATAGCATTGTTTGAAAAATGTGTTTTGGGTTGATTCCAAAGGCCGAGTTAACTATAAGATTTTTGGAGATTTTATTTTATTTGATACAACATACATAACAAACAAATATGTTATGCCTATTGCTTATTTTATTGGAGTAAATAATCATAATCAGTTAGCTATACTGGGATGTGCATTACTTGCAGATGAACTACTTCTTTTGTTTTGTTTTGTTTGTGGCATATATTAAGGAAGATCCTTCAAAAAATTGTCCTATTTTCTCAAATTGGTCACGTGTTGAGAAAACATGACAATTTTATGAAAGTGTTTAATAATTGCATTTATCATTTATGGACGGAGGAAGACTTTGAGCAAAAGTGCCATAATATGGTTGAAACCTTTGAGCTTCATGTGAAGGATTGGATTCGTGATTTGTTTAGAGATCGAAAGTATTGGACCCATACTTATATGAGTGATACATTTTTTGCTGGAATGTCTATAACATCCATGTCAAAAAGTATTAATTCTTTCTTTGATAAATATATGAATAAAGCAACTTCCTTGAAAGAGTTTGTTTAGCAATACAAGGTGGCGGCACAAGATATAGCTGAAGCGAAAAAGGAAATGGAACAAAAAACAAAACCAGGTATGCTCTTGTTTTTATGTTCGGTATATTGACTTCTATGATTCTTGCCCAGAGTTTATTAATTTTCTATTTCAGATTTTGCAGGAACAAGAAAACCAAACTTTTCAAATCTCTAACAACATTCCAGGATGGCTGCCAGATATGGTACCTTGTATATTTTTCTTTACTTTATATGAACTTTACACATATGGTAGCTCTAACAAATTTCTTCTTTAAAAGCAAACAGCCTAGTGTCAAAATTCTGATTAAATAGAAACATTAATGAAAAATCAACATGTGTAACATGTATTTTGAAAAAACGACAAACCTGGAAAGACCATTAGCATATGGAAAGATAAAAACCCATATAGAGAATTAAAATTAAGAAAAAGTTTGCCCTTTTAAATCAAAAGTGATATATTTTTCTTTTTCCAAATCAAAAGTGATATAGTTTCACAATATATATTGTAGGAACAAGCAAATTTTGGATTGTCTACTTATGTGATAGACGACTCCTTGCAAATGGTAGTTTTATCCTCCTTCAAAATATCTCTTTCAATAATATACTTCTATTTTTATCACAACTCTAAGAATTTGTACTCTTTGTTACAACAATATACTTCAGATCAAGCTTTCAATAACTCTCACAACTGGCAAGGATGGATGCAAGATATTGTCTCTAGTCAACTTATGGAATATGAGAATTTTGTAAGATTCTTTTAGAAATTGGTAAGTTGATTATAAAATCTATCTTCATTGCTATATACAAGTTTATAACTAATAGATTGCATACTAAGTATTTCTATTTTTTTTTCTTCCATGAAAGTTGTTGAATTGCATCATACAAAGAGAACATTTTATTGTTTTGAAGTTTGGACATAGGAGAACAAACATAGTTAATTAAAATGTACTTGAGCAAAGAAGTGAACTATAACAATCTTTCAGATCGAGTGGCCAAGTGGTGGATGCTACATACATAGAGTTGATGTTGTGTTTTATGGAACATATTATTTAATTATGGAATATGACAATTTTATAAGATTTTTTGCTAGAATTATGATTGCTTACTATTCTACAGAAATTAGACATCTTATGTTTGTTTTTACCATCTTAGATTTTGAGTAGTTCTTGGAATTTCCTTGAATGCAATATGCAGACAACACTTGAATAAAATAAAACCTTTTTTTTCTTTCAGGAAATTTGTTGGATTTGCACCATAAAAACTATGAACAAAAAATGTATATTACAAAGCATTAGAAAAAAAATATCATGTTTCCTTAATACACATGTAGGACTTCTAGAAAATATTTTTAGGTGTGGTCCTGTAGGTGGGATTTTCTGAATTTAAAGAAACATAAATAGAAGACTTGAACAAAACAAGAAGGGAGGAGAGAGTGGCTGTTTTTTTTAATTATTAATTTGGTTGAGAGAAAAAGAAAAAAACGTAAATATGCTAGAGTTGTTGTTTGGTAGGTATCCGGAGAAGTGACAAAAAAACAAAAGATAGAAATAATCATCAAAAAAGTCGTTTGGTATTAATAAGGAGTAAAAATGTAAATAAGCTTTACAGCAAAAAGTGAGAGTTTTTTTTTATTAAATTAAAGAGTGTATATATGTCAAGTGACGAATGGGAAATGCAAATGGAAAAGTTATATAGCATTCCCTTTTTTTCCCATCTACTATCAACTATCAACCCCTTAGCATACAATTCTTATAAAAAAAAACAGGTAATAACAACATACTTATCCAATTTTTTATTTTATTTTATTTTTTTATAAAAAAACACATACTTATCCTATTATCCATGACAATTTTAGCAAGAGTGGTACTATTTTTACCCTTGATGGCTTTATTCAGCCAATTGCACCACTCTTTAGTAAACATGTTGCCATTATAGAAAAGAAAGGAGAATTACAAATAACTCCCAAGGTTTGATGAAATGCAAACCATACCCTATAATTTAAAAATCAGCAAAAAAAAAAAAAAATCCATGTTATTAATCGATTGTTAGTTGATTTTGGTTAAATCTAACAAATATAGTTATTGAGACCCTTTTCTATATAACTAAATAAAAATGGAAAAACAATACAATATATTTTAATTTAAAAAATAAAATAAGTTTCTTGCAAATTATGAAATGTATTATGAATAAAAAAAAACTTTAATATAAAAACAAAATCTACGAAAAACACATATTGGTTTTGAAGATGTATCTACGGACATCTTCTCCATAAGTTATTTATCTTTTAAAGTAATTTTGTTCATATTTTTAATTCTTTTTATAATTTTATTGTTTAAATATAATATAATTTTTAAATATATATTTTAAGTTTTTTTTCCTAATATATATTTTTTGTCATTTAAAACTTTTATTCGTTTTTAATTCAATTTAATAGAAAATCATTCAAATAATCTTATTCTTTTTTTTTTGAAGTAAGTTCAAATAATCATATTCTAATAAGTTTATAGTTAAATTCAACTTACGACCTTTATATATATATATATATATATATGCTCATTTTTCAGTAGAGGGTGCTATTTGATATTTCATCAAAAGTCTGGAAATTATTAGCAATTTTCCCTAAAAGGAAAAGTATCACCAAGTGGAAAACATAACCAAGATGTGTTTCTCTTTCTCTCTCGCTGAGGCCTGAGGCCAGAGCATCTGTAGACTTAAAAAAGTTAGATATAAAGCGATTACAATAATTTATATCTTTAATGCATTATGTTTAAAGCAAAGAGACCCATTAAGCAAAGTAGTGGGGTTCTCATTCTCATTCCAATTCCATCACCAACAAGCAGTAGAGTGTAGACTACTAGGCTCTCACTCACATAGTCACATATTCTCTTCCATTGCCTCCTTTTCTTTTATCAAATGCTTGGTGGGTCCCTGACACTAACCATTCAACTTCAATCAATTCCCATGAAAATTATCGCATTATTCAATTTGTTTCTGGTGCCACTCCCACCACCTTTTCTTTGCTTCATGCTGGGTTTGCAGCAACCATGGCTAAATCAGGTTTGTTTACATTTGTTTAAGTTTTCTTTCTGGTTCTGGCGTTTACAACTGTTTTGATATGATGTAACGCACATATTTTCAAGTTCGTCTTCTTATTTGACACAACTGCTTTTCATCTAATGCTGGATTAAAACGAAAATTTCTCTGTAACGTTTTTACAAACACCTGGTGTGCTTTGAAGACATGTTTTGGTGGTTTCTAGAGTTATTTATAATCATATGATAAACAGCTGATGGGTGGGTTTACTTTTAGTCTTTAACTGCTGGATGTGAATATGATATTCTATTTTGTTGCAGATAACAATTAGGAAAAGAGAAGAATTTTGAGTCACTAAATTTTCACATAGGACCAAGAAAAAATTTCTCATTTTTGATGGAACCTATTTTATTTTGTAAGCTGCTTAAAGGATTTTGGTGAATGGAGTTAACTTGCTTTTACTCTTTTAAGTTTCAGGAATCATGTACTATTGCTGGTTATATAGTCTTCTTCACTTTGGATATTGCTGATAAAACTCATGTTTCAAAATTCAAACAAAAGAAATTGTATAGTATATTATGAAAATAGGACCTTACTTTTATTTGATGACTGTTTAGAATCATATAGTTGTAAAACATCGGTGGACTTTATTCCGAGTTGTTGTAATAACAATCAAATAGAGTTCTCTCATATACATGTTTTAATCCAGAGATGGAGCCAAAAGTTTTCATTTTGTGAAAGGTTGAAATAATTGGGCACGAGAGGTATAAAATTGATGTAGAACTGACACAAAGAAAGTAAATAGATATAGTATTAGGGTTTAGAGAATGATAGAAATGAGAGGAAATGGGGGTAACAATAGAGGAAAGGAGAAAACATTAGAGGAAAAATAGTGGAGAAAAAATTAAGAGGGAAATAAAACCCATTTTAATTCATCAACCAGAGTCTCCTTAAACAATAAAGATATGCCTCAATTTATAGAGACCAAATCCACACCAACTAATTTTATCATACTTATATTGTATGAATAAATGATCATGATAGTTGGAATCAAAAGCTATGCAGAGCTGAGAATCCTATTTCTGTTAGATAGAATTTAAAAAACTCCTCTCCATACTAAAAATAGTAAATTTTCTAGACAAATGAGAGACCAAGATTATGGTATGTTTACTGGAAAGCATAATATATTCTAACTTACACCCCTATTTTATTGTTAGGATACTCTGATTCATTTTCTCTAATTCTGTTGAATTTCATTCCGATACTTGGTTTGTAGATATACTTCTTTTTGTAAATATGCATCATGATACAATCTCTTAACAATGTCTTCATGATTTCTCTTTTGTGTTTGAAATGTAAAGTCTTCATCCTTAAATTCATTTAACAGTCATTTGTTAGATAATTAGCCGAAAACTCTATTTGTATTTTTCTTTACTTTTTTGGTAACTTGCCATGATATTCATTTTTGCTCTCAATTCCCAAAGGTGGCAAGAAATTGCATGTGAATCTTTCTTGGTCATTCAAGGTCGTTATGTGTTTTGGAGCATTCCTCAACTGTTGTCCGCGAAAATTAATGATAAAATGGTTGATCCTCCTCATCTTTTTAAATTTCTGTCTTTCATCCAAGGAGCCTGATGTTGAAGGTACCATGAACTATTAGTATATTTTGTCTGTAATTTTTATTATTTTTATTATTTTTTTATTTAGCCAAACTGTCTTGTAGTATTTCAATTTTGGGATGTAGGTGATCTAGACAATGTGTAAGAGGAGGCAACCTTTAATGTTTTTCTCCT
Organism: Dipteronia sinensis; assembly: GCA_033220585.1. Classification (NCBI taxonomy): domain Eukaryota; kingdom Viridiplantae; phylum Streptophyta; class Magnoliopsida; order Sapindales; family Sapindaceae; genus Dipteronia; species Dipteronia sinensis. Next base: position 23,001,899 of record CM065640.1, on the reverse strand, counting down.
TTCTATTTTATAACAAAAAAAAAAAAAATCTGATTAAGGTTAATTTTATATATTTATGTTTATTACATACTCAACTGATCTATATTTTTTCATTGAAGTTTTCTGTAAGATCATCTTTGACAATATTCATACTTTTACATTTTGGCCCCTCCTGCGGACAATCTTTCTTCATGTTTTATACATTTTTTTGTTGATTGTCTTCCTTTCAAGATAAATACAATGGTTCGAAGCTTGTATGTACTAGCTTTTTGAAGTTGCCTCTTAATATTGTAGTTGAGCAGGAGATGGTAAGGTGACAGTGATTTTTTGATGCTTTGCTGGTTAATATTGACATAGTAATCCTTATATAAATTGGCCTGTAGTTGTGCTCTAACAATAATAAAAAAAATGAACACAATAAATTGCATTCCAAAAATTTGGTCCAATTACCATTATATATCTAGAGTGTAACCATTAGTAAGTCAACTAGAATACTAATGGAAAAAATTATATGGGTTGCTGATTGCTTCTGTCAGCCTTTACTTGCCATCTTTAGGGTTGCTTTGATGATCAACAACTAGGTTATACACTTCTGCTAATTGTCAGGTGAAGCTCTGATTGAAATCTTAAGGGTTCTCAATGATACTGGTGGTCGAATAACAGACTGGAATGATCATTTTGTGAGCCCATGCTTTAGCTGGTCTCATGTCAGTTGCAGGAATGGAAAGGTCATATCCCTGTAAGTCCATCATTAGCAATTAAAGATGATGAATTACAATAATTTGTCTGATTAGTGCATTTGTAATTATATTCCATAATTTCAATGGTCAAATTTGTTAGTCTTTGCATTATGTTCAGTTTGTAGTAACTTGCAGGACCCTGGGTTCAAATGGATTTTCAGAAATCTTTCACCATCTATTACCAAATTGAAGTTTTTGGTTAGCTTGTAAGTTATCCTCTTTAGGCTTAATGTTAACTATTTGCAGTAAGATTCATCTTGTAGATTGAGAGAGTGCTTCATTGGCAGATTCAATCAAACACAAGATGATGACAATTGGCACACACAACCTCTTATGTTAAATTTGTGATATACTGTATTTATTATCTGGCAATATTATCTCAATTGATCCGCACTTTGTTAGTCAAATAAAAGGAGTAGAAAGAAGAAATTATATTGTCAAACCTATTTTAACAGTTAACTTAAAACAGCATCCATAACTATTCTAACCTTAAGGAAGGTGAATAATCAGAGCAAGCTAAAGCTATGTACAAGTCGGCAACACAAGAATAAAAGCCACAAGAACATTCCAGAACATCTACACCTCAGCAGCATTCCGGAACATCTACACCTCAGCAGCTTTCTAGAAAGATTAGAGAAAATGACTAAAAGCATATCATCCTACACTTGTCCTATTTTCCATTCTTCTTGTAACATTCTTTATTCTAGAATACTCTACTGCATTTGGTATATAAACATTACTGTACAAGCTCAATATACACAGAAAATATAAAACAAATATTTACTTAATTTCAGATTTCTTATGGTATCAGAGCCGTTAACCTCACGGTAAATCGATCCTATGGCTCCTTCCTCTGAATCTCTTGCTACTTCTACTTCCTCCTCTTCTTCCACATCTACCCTTCTGTCACAGCTATCTCACCTCATCACATTGCTATCTCATACCTATCAAACTCACTCGTGAAAACTACCTACTATGGAAATCCTTGTTCTCCCAATCCTACAAAACTCAGATCTCTACAGCATCCTAGATGGCTCTGACCCTTGCCCTCCAAAAACCCTTCCCGATGATCTACCAAATCCAGCATTTCAAACATGGGTTACTCGAGATCGTACCTGTAAGATCTGGCTTCATGCTGCTCTGTCAGACTCTGTGCTTCCTTATACAGTTGGATGTGCTACTGCCAAGATTCTTTGGTATACCTTGGAGAATCGATTTGCTGCAATTACTCGTTCCACATTCTTCAGTTAAAAGACAGCTTCAAGTATTGAAGGAAAGGTTCCAACTCTATGATGCAATACCTTGAACAGATGAAATCGATTGCCGATGGTCTCGCCGCTGCCGGAGCTCCACTTGATGACCTAGATCTTATTGCCCACACTCTTCGTGTCTACCATCAGAATTTGACTCATTGGAACCTCAATTCGACTTTCGCGCTGAACCAATCGATCCAGAAGCTCTCCATGGTCTTCTAATCAATGAGGAATCGAATTTCAGCAACGAGAATCTCTAATCTCGTCTGATAACACCACTTCCTCTCTTCAAGCCTTTCAGGCCTTTATATCACCAAAGCCCAATAACCTTTCCTATAACAATACTGGCCCAAATCTGAATCAATTCTCTCCCAAACCTCCACTCTTACCCAACCCATCAACACCAGCCTCTCCTCAAAATTCATTTCCTCGTCCCCAATACTTCAACTCAACCCCAAATCGGAATCGGTCAAAATTCAAGGTTCGCTGCCAGATATGTAACAAACCCAATCACACGGCTCTGCAATGTCGAAACCGTGCGAACTTTATATTTCAGGGCCGTTCTCCTCCCCCCCAGTTTTCTGCCATGACTGCAGCTCATTCTTCTTCATCACTGCCATCTCTTAACTCTACCTGGTATGCTGATACAGGCGCCACCAATCACATCACACATGACCTCAACAACTTGACTATTCAAACTCCATATCAAGGCCATGACCAAGTTCTTGTTGGTAGCGGTGAAGGTTTGCAAATTGCTCATACTAGCCATTCCATTGCCTCTGCCTCTAACTCTCAATTTAAATTGAAAAATATTTTGCATGTTCCCCATGTCACTTAAAATCTTTTATCAGTTCATCGTTTTGTTTGTGACAATCATTGTGTTCTTATCTTCATCCCTTTTGAATGTATTGTCAAGGATCTAGCCACGGGGAGGAATCTATATCGAGGCCCTACTGATGGTCATCTCTACCCAATCAATCTCTCTCTATTCAAACAGGTTTTCTCCAGCTGCTCTTCTCAGTACCAAGGCATCCTTCTCTCTGTGGCACAAAAGGCTTGGTCACCCATCTCCTCAAACCGTTCAACTAATCATCTCTAAGAACTCTCTTTCGCTTCATGGATCCTCCACCCCACCTTCGGTTTGCAATGAATGTCAATTAGGAAGAAGTTCTAAGTTGTCTTTCAATAAATCAGATTGTATTACATCTAATCCTCTCCAATTAATACATACAGACATTTGGGGCCCTGCTCCTTCCTCTTCCATATCTGGTTACCGTTTCTATATAATATTTGTAGATGATTTTTCTCGATTTACATGGCTTTTTCCCCTTAAAGAAAAATCCCAAGCTTTCTTCATTTTTCAGCAATTTAAGACATTGGTTGAGAATCAATTTGATCTTAAAATCAAAACCCTCCGATGCGATAATGGTGGTGAATACACAAGTACACTCTTTCGCCAATTTCTTGCCGCTAGTGGTATTGTCCAGCAATTTACATGCCCACATACTCCTGAGCAAAATGGCATGTCTGAACGGAAGCACATGCATATAATTGAGCTAGCAAGAACCCTATTTGCTCAGTCATCACTGCCTATCGAATATTGGGTTGAGGTGGTTCATACATCTGTGTATTTAATTAATCGATTACCTTCTTTCTCTTTGCAGAAACTCAGTTCTCTTCAGAAGCTACTTCATTGCAAGCCTGGTTACAATTTTTTGAAGGTTTATGGGTGTGCTTGCTTTCCCTGGTTGAGACCCTATTCCAACCACAAACTTGAATTCAGAAGCAAGCGATGCATTTTCATTGGATATGGTATAAATCAGAAGGGTTATCGCTGCCTTGACCCAATCTCAGGACGTGTCTACATCTCCCGGCATGTTATGTTCGATGAAGGCCGATTTCCTTTTACCGAATCCTGTCCGACACCAAAATCAAATCAGCTTCCTTCTACCACTTCACGTCCTGCATCTTTACCCTTACCACCTCCTAGAAATACATCATCACTGGCCAGTAGTCCATTACCACCACTATCAACTTCACCTACCAACCACATATCTCCTACACATGATTCATTCCCACCGCCACCTCTGTCCCCACCTCCACCAGTATTGCCTACCCATCCAATGCAAACAAGATCAAAATCTGGTATCCATAAACCCAAAACCTTCATGATTCGTCATCCTATTCCACAGGCCTTACTTGCCTCCTCTTCATCCCAGCCCATTCCCACCACTTTCAAACAGGCAGCTCAACGTCCAGAGTGGTTGCAGGCAATGAAAGATGAAATTGCTGCCTTACACAAAACTAAAACGTGGACATTAGTTCCTCCTGGCCCTTCTCAGAATCTAGTGGGTTGTAAATGGGTGTTCAGACTCAAGCATAATGCTGATGGATCTATCAACCGTTACAAGGCGCGTCTTGTTGCTAAAGGATTCAATCAACTTGAAGGCATCGATTATACTGAAACTTTTAGCCCTGTAGCTAAACCAACCACAATTCGGATCCTTCTCACATTAGCAGTTCAAAATGACTGGAGCATATCTCAACTTGATGTTTCGAATGCTTTCCTACATGGTCATCTTCATGAAGAGGTGTTCATAGTTCAGCCCCCTGGATTCGAAGACACGCACCATCCCAACTTTGTCTGCAAGCTAAATCGTTCTCTGTATGGCCTGAAGCAGGCTCCTCGTGCCTGGTATGAAGAGCTGCAGCATGCCCTCCTCTCTCTTGGTTTCGAAACATCTGCAGCAGACACATCTCTCTTCATCAAAAATGATGGTTCCTCTGTCACCTTTCTTCTGGTCTATGTTGATGACATTGTCATCACTGGGAGCAACCTACTTTACTGTAAGCAACTCATATCTCAGCTTAGCACCCAATTTGCAATTAAAGACTTGGGGTCATTACACTACTTTTTGGGTTTAGAGGTCTATCGTCATTCCTCTGGAATTTTTCTCTGTCAATCCAAATACACCACCGATTTGCTCACCAAGACAGATATGCTTCAGGCGAAACCATTTCCATCTCCTGCCACAACTGCTAAATTAGACTCCTCCTCTGGTGAACCACTGTTGAATCCCTCCTCTTATCGCTCAATAGTTGGTGCTCTTCAATATTTAACATGGACTAGACCTGACATTACTCACTCAGTTAACCAGGTCTGCCAATATCTCCATGCTCCTACAACAGCTCATCTTACCGCCGTCAAGCGGATCCTTCGATATCTGAAAGCCAACCCTCATTACGGCATTCAGATAACGGAAGGTCCACCTCAACTCACTGCTTTTTGTGATGCTGATTGGGCAGGTTGCCCGGATGATAGGTGTTCGACTACAGGATATTGTATTTTTCTTGGTAATAGTCTTATTGCCTGGTCTGCCTAGAAACAGACCACAGTTGCTAGGTCTTCAACGGAGGCGGAATATCGTGCTCTGGCCATCACATCGGCTGAAATCCTTTGGATTAGCTCGCTCCTCAAAGAATTACTCGTTTTTCTACCCACTCCTCCGTTGTTCTACTGTGACAACATCAGCGCCATTGCCCTTGCCGCTAATCCAGTTTTTCATGCCCGAACGAAGCACATAGAGGTGGATTAACACTTCATTCGGGATTTGGTCACATTAAAATCAATCTCTATTCAACATCTTCCTTCCTCTGTTCAACTGGCTGATGTCTTCACCAAAGGATTGTCTACCGATCGCTTTTGTTCTCTTAGTTCCAAGCTAATCACATGTGATCCACGTATTAGCTTGAGGGAGCATGATAATCAGAGCAAGCTAAAGCTATGTACAATCGGCAACACAAGAATAAAACCACAAGAACATTCCAGAACATCTACACCTCAGCAGCATTCCGGAACATCTACACCTCAGCAGCTTTCTAGAAAGATTAGAGAAAATGACTAAAAGCATATCATCCCTACACTTGTCCTATTTTCCATTCTTCTTGTAACATTCTTTATTCGAGAATACTCTACTGCATTTGGTATATAAACATTACTGTACAAGCTCAATATACAGAAAATATAAAACAAATATTTACTTAATTTCAGATTTCTTTAGAAGGCACCTTGGAGTTGTGGACTATAGGAGTTGTGTTGACCAATCTATCTCTATCTTAGAGAAAGTACTTTAGCAAATATATTCTTTTGTATTATATATATTTTTTTGCATTACCAACAAAGAGCCTATTTATAGGCTCTTTTTTTTTTTCTAAAAAAAGAACTTAGAATATAAAGTGCAAAATATCTAATATGGTAATATATCAAATATAATTAAACATATAAGGTAATCTGTTATATGAAAGTATCACATATAATAACATCCCCCTCAAACTCAAGATGATGAAGAAGAACCAACACTAGTTCGAAAGAGAAGCTTATGCGACATGTACTGACTTGACTGAAAGATCAAAGATCAAATTGATTGAGAGGTTGAGAAATCCTTGATTGAAATACTAAGGAGTTGGTTTGAGAGACTTATGAGCCAGCTTCATTGAGATATTAAGAAACCGACTTGATTGAAATTTGAGACTATAAGTAGAGAAGAAAATTACATGGTTTATGGAGACCTAGAATTAGACTAGGAAAGGAATGAAATAAATCTTTCGGTCAAACATAGCTAATACATGACTAATGCCCAACCATACTGTTTTAATAGTGCCAAATTAGTCTTTGTATTTTTAGAAATACATAAAAACCCCACCAACGTTTTCAAAAATAAACGAAAACAACCCTATTGTTAGTTTGGCGGTGTTAAATCTAATAGATTAAGGGTATAAGAGACATTTAAATTTAAAAACTGGTTACTTTTGAAAGAAAAAATAAGAGTCTAAGGCATGGCAAATGTCCAAACCATATTTTAAAAAGCCAAAAAGAAAGCATGACAAATCCAAACCATATTGAAAAAAGTCAAAAAGAAAAATAATTTTTATTTTTTTTAAAAGGAAAATAAGAGAAGGCACAGAAAATAATTTTACCTCTCTGTACTTTAATATCTCTCCATCGCTCATTTACCTAAATTTAGTATTAATCAATAACATGCAGTATATTTCTTGTTTCATCAATAAAATTCTTAGTTTCATATAAAAAAGAGAGAGAGAGAAAGAAGGAAAGAGAGAAAGTGAAGAAAAGAAATGCAGCATATAAAGTTGTAATTTTGTTTACTTTTGAGTGAGGTGTTTTATTCACGGTAGTAAATTGTGGTCGTGCTCTGTTGTAATACTGTACTTTATGCAGGGAATTACAGAACAATGAATTATCAGGTGCATTACCAGACTTCCTTGGCAGCATGGTTCACCTACAGAGTCTGAATCTTGCAAATAATAAATTCAATGGTTCTGTACCTTTGGCTTGGGGTCAGCTATCCAATTTAAAGAACATGTAAAGATCCATTTATAATTTTTTGAATATTCAAATCTTCTTATTCTTCACATTTGTATGAAGAAGGATAAATGTGCTTGGAACGATCTAACATGAATAATGTATTGCTTGCATCCTGTTTCTACCTTAGGTCAACTATAAGAAGCCTTTAAGGCTCCTTGTTGTTGTCTTTATTGCTTTGGTTTAATCACTATACCACTTATAAGCTTTTATGCTTTTGAACACTAATTTTTTCTTATGCATCTCTTGTTTGACAGTGACCTTTCATCTAACGATTTAACTGGAAGAATTCCAATGCAACTCTTTTCAGTTGCAAAATTCAAGTAAACTACTTCGAAAACTTTCTCTTTATAATTCTAAGTATTGTAATATGATACTGCAATTGGTTCTTTATCTGTTTTAGTAAGCACATAAACCTTTTTCAATGGTGGACATGTGTATATCAATTTAGTCAAATTAGTTTTCAATTAGCTTACAAAGAACATTCTAATGATTTTTGGTGATAATGAGTATTCCTAAGGTTTTCGAGTGAATTGATTTGTTGCCATATCTAGCATCTAAAATTGCTTGGGCATTTGCTTATGGTCAATACTGCATATTTTTTTAACAGTTTTGTAAAATGATCCAAGAGTAGTGGAATTTTTGAATAATCGAATGCAATTACTGAAAAATGATGCTACACTTCATTGATAATCAGCAATTTGAAGCTATACGTATTCAATCTTGTAGTAATAAATTTGTCATGTGATTATGTTTCTTCGACCTCATTCCCATTTTTGAAGTGTATCAAGTTCCAAATTTCTAATTTTATTGGGCTATTTGCTTATGTAATCCAAAGTGCCTTTTGCATATCATTTTATGTTTATGTTTATCTACACTTAAATGTTATGCTTGCATCACACACCTTTCAATCATATCAGTGCCATCTGCTTTGCTTCAAATACTCAAGGGATTGTTATTGACTGTGTTATATTGTCAGCTTCACAGAAACACGTCTCATTTGTGGCTCTAACTTGGAGCACCCTTGTGTGTCAAGCTATCCTCTCCCAGGTTCAAATTATTTTTTGCTTTCTACTTCGTAAAAACGTTAGTACCATTGTCAGGTTTTTTCTTTAAAGCATAGACTTCTAGGATCAATGGTAATTTAATATGAAATCATAGCCCATTTAATTGAGTTTCTGTGTCCAAATCCAGAAAACTTAAATATCATTCTGTTAATCACAGCATAAAGCAATATGAGCCAGCGTTTGGATCTACTTGACAATAGCCTGCTAATTAAATCTAGAGTTACACATGAGAGGGTTGTGTTAGAAACTGAATATTATTATAATCTTTTCTATAAGCTCATGCTTTTGGGATTAATTTGTAGTTCAAACACCACTTCTGTCTGAAACTTTGACAAAAGTTGAACTTTGATAATTTGACAGTTTCGACCAGCAGATCAAAACTTAGAGTTGTTATTACTTCTGCAAGTTGTGGTGCTTTTGTACTTTTGTCCCTTGGGGCTATCTTTGCATACCGATATCATCAACTGCACAAACTCAAACATGATATGTTTGTTGATGTTCCAGGTAACTCCATTTTACCTTTATTGTTTTCAATTGCTCAAACGAAATGATGTGTACCGATCTTAGTGATTGCATTTTCAGATAGCAAATCCTTATATGTGATTCTGAAAAACAAAATATCTGTCTGGCATTTTCTTTTTCTGATTTTAGGTGAAGATGACAGCAAAGTTTCTCTCGGGCAGCTTGAAGATTTTCTTGGCGTGAATTGCAACTTGCAACTGATAATTTTAGTGAAAGCAACATAATTGGACAAGGAGGTTTTGGAAAAGTTTATAAAGGTGTCCTCTTAGACAGCACAAAGGTTGCGGTAAA